>MU853405.1:864163-883335 GCA_033297235.1 Trichocladium antarcticum
AGCTATAGGCGTGGTCTCGCTCTAGAGGTTCTTAGGGAGGCCGACGTAAAATCCTATTTTAATAGCCTTGTTAATAATCTCTTAGCCTACGCGCTTAGTACCTCCGTTAGGCTCTAAGGTATATATAGGGGATGTCTTAATGTTAATACCTTCCTCCTTAGCCTATATCTTATAATAAGTAAAGCCTTTAAAGGCTATTACTACTGCTTTATTGTCTAACTAAATCTTACAAATAAAGAGGCTATATTACCTTCTTACTTACGCCTTGAACGTAGATAGCGTATTAAAAAGCTCGGCTTACGTCTTGGTTACTAAATAAAAAACGAAAAGCTTACTACTATACTCGTCCTTGATTATAAGAAGCTAGTTCTTACCGTTAAAGCTTATAGGGTAATCGAATAGGTCCTACAAGATCCTCTAGAACAGTCGTATAAAGGCGTTGTCTAAAGGACGCCTTAAGATCACTTGGTATACGTATGTTTAAGCGTAGCTCGTACACTTAAGTTGCGTAATACCCTTGATCCGAACTCCTCTAACGTTCTAGACGAGTGCCTATAGCGCTTCTGGACCTAGATGACTAGATCTAGCGTACTAGAGCGCGTCCGAATCCTCCCTCGGGCGCTACAAATCCTTCGACCGTCGTATAGTAGCGGCCTTTACGCGCCTAAACACTTTCTCTATAGTTAATATAATTATTATAGTCCCTACGAAGCTCCTAGGGATATAGCTAGGAATTGTCGGGCAGAGGGTAAAAGGAATATATTCGAGGAAGATAAGATTATATATATATAATAGCTTCTTAACCAGGGTGTTCCTTTCGAGCGTACTATAGCGTAGCGAGCAGTCTAAACCTAGATACTAGATCCCTACCTTATATAGAGCGGCCTTAGTAACAATGTTAATATAGAATCCCTTAACTATAGTAACGTTCTCTAACACTAGGTCCTTAGTAGCAGGTCTATAACGGCCGTCGATTACGTTTTTAATAATGCGCTAGCTAGTACCTAAGATCGGGCAAGCAGATGTACCGGCCTTTATATACTTATTTCCTTCGGCCTTAACGAAAGTACTAAGGATAAGTAGATCCTTGTTATTAACAATGTAAATAGTACTATAGTTATTAACTAGAGTGCTCTTAGAGAATAGGTACTTAGAAAAGGAGAGAGTAGAGAATACGCTAAAGGGTCCTATAATCGACGGATTAATTATAGTAGCGTTAATCGAACTAGGGTATCTACCCGAACCGCTTAACGAAGATTTATCGACCTAACTACGCTCCGCTATAGTAGTATATACCTCCTTCTAGCAAGGCTCCTTTAGCCAAGTAAGGATCTTAGCCCGCTCTATATTAGGTAGCTGCCTAAACTTACTAGGGACCCTAGTCACTACTATCTCAAGCGTGAAATAGCGATTAGGCTTCTAACTATACTTGTTATTAGGCTAGTAGGGGCAGGGGTTCTACTTAGATATTAGGCCGCTACTAGTCTTAGCTTTAGGCGCGCGGCTACCCCCTGATTAGCCCTAACTAAGCGTCGGGAAAGTAGTAAATAGGCTTAGGCCCTTAGCGGCGGTAACGCTAATCTCCTTATTAACTAGAGTAGTGAACATTATCCTCTATTCGTTAAAGGAGGGTACTAGTTAGCCTAGACTATCTACCTTAAGTAGATTAGTTACCTTCTAGCCCGCCTAGTCTAGAGCGATCTTCGCCTAGAGTATATCGAGAAAATCTTTTACTATAAGTATACCCTTAATGTCTAGGATATTATACGCCTAAACGTTCTAGTAGGCTCTAGTCTAGTCTTAGAGCTAGACTATAGGGTCGATCTTACTAATCCTAGCGCGCTCGAGCACCTAACGGTATTCCTAGGTAACCGTTATTAAGACTAATGTCACAGGCACAGCCTGTGTCATGTGCCATGTCATGTGCCATGCTATATGGTTGGCTGAGCACCCTGTAGCTAGAGGAGCGTGGCTCTACACTAGGTGGAGCTCGCCGCGTAGAGCCTTCAGCCCTCGCGAGCTCCCACGAAGGTTGCACTGTTATATAACCTTGTTATATACGATCGTTACAGTAGGTTGTACCTTTAACTCGCGCGCGTAGCTAAGTCGTCTGCTCTAGAACAAAGAGCGTACTAGACCGACTAGAACGCTTCTTTTCCTAACGTACTAGGCTTTGTTTTTATTTCTTGACTACCTACGTAGTACGAGTTAACTACTAGGACGAGTATCCTACGTATAATAGTAGTCCGCCAAACAGGACTATAAGACTCTAACGAACAGGACTATAGTATTCTGACAAACCGGACAACGCTCCTACGAAGATAAGTACGAAGATAATAAGCGGCGCCGACCTTGTAGCATCGCTGCTACCGAGACTCGTAGCGCTACGCGCAGCGCTAAAAGAACAATAGTAGAACAAGGTCTCTAATACTATACCCGCTTTTATAGTATTGATCGACGACGATAGAGGGTATAACCTCTTAGGGTTCGCTATAGCTATAAATATAATAGTTAGTAAGCTAAAGAGAAAGCTCGATAAGTCTGTCAGGAGGTTCAAGGCGTCTATCGTAGCTAGTATAGCGCTCGAGAAGGAGCTCGAGGAGTATAAGTTACTACTTACGAACTAGAGGACGCTAATAGCGATAGCCCTGGACTAGGCTCGCGGTAGTAGCGCTAGTAGCGGCTATAGCGTGTCGATCTCCCTCCCCTACTCCGATCCGTTTACTAGAGAAGAGAAGGATACCGTTAAGCGTACCCTACTCTTTAAAGACTAGGAGGACAAGGTACGCGGCCGCTAGCGAACACGCCTACGGGAGTTCCCGGATAAGTACACTAAGATCCTATACGTAAAGGCTATACTAGGCGGCAGCGCGTACCGGGTAGTTATAGCGAAGCTCGAGTAGGTTAAGGAGAACCTATATAGCGCGGTAGTATAGCTATAGAAGACCAGGTCCGACCTCCTAAAGACCCTTTATACCCGGTATATAACGTACAATGTAGTTACTATAGCAAGTAACAAGCTAGAACTACTAGCGTAGAAGAACAAGTTCGTAGCGTTTAATAACTTCCTTACCGAATTTACTACCCTAGCCGACACCGCTAGCGTCGACAACGTAACGAGGGTCCGGATACTCTAGCTTAAGATCTCCCCCTGCCTTTCAAGCGCTATAGTTATATAGGCAGTGCTCCCGCTAGCTAATAACTTTAAGCTCTAGGCTACGCTAGCTAGCTAGCTCGCGACTAACCTAGAGGGAGAGGACTTTAGGCGGAAGCTATATAGCGGAACTAGGAGCGGCGGAACCAGGGGCGGTAGTAACAACAACGGCGGAGGCAGATACCCTAATGCGATAGAGATCGACGCGGTAACGCTTGTAGCGCTTACCCCCTAGGAGAAGGAACAGCGTAGAGCGAGTAGCTTGTGCTATAAGTGTAGCGGGGCCGACTATATTGTAAGGGCGTACTAAGTAGGCTACGGAGGCCGAGGGGACCGCGGTAACGCTCGCGGCGCCGGGTAGTTATAGCGCGGGGGCGCCTAAGGCGGTAGAGGATCTGGTTTCGGTAGAGGACCTAGTTTCGGTAGTAACGTATAAGGATAGTAGTAGCCTACCTAGGGATAGCAGCAGCCTGTGTAACAAGGCTATAGCCGAGGCAGGTTCCTAGGCTTCGGGCAAGCTCCCTCTAGGGGCCTTCCGGCTCGTAGCGGCGTAAGCGGCTGCGCTAGGGCCTACTAGAGGGGTCGAGGCGGGCTTGCTATACGCTTTACAGACACCCCTAACCAGAGCGGTTTTATCGTTAGAGAGGTAGACAAGTAGGAGGAGTATAGTGCTTACTAGTCTATAGTAGAGTAACCCCCTAGCTTTAGCTTCTTATATAACGACTAGGGAAACAAGGAGCTCCTATAAACTGTCGCTTATAGAAAGGGTACCGCTAGCTATAGGAGGGATAGGGAGATAGTTTAGTCATTAGTATAGTAGGTAGTAGCGCTAAATCTATTCTTTTGTTATTGTACCTAGCGGTTAGTAGGTATAATATAGAGTACGTAGTACTTGTAGACTTGGGTTATATAGGTTTAGCGTTTGTGGATTTTAGCTTTACGGTTGCGAATAGACTGCTACTAGAGAGGCTAGCGGTATAGCGGCTGCTATTTCTAGCTAATAGAAGGTTCTTACGCTAGATCGAGCACTTAGTAGCGCTTACGCTAGTCGTTAGCGACTACTAGGAGACCCTAGTATACTTCGTTATAACGCTCGTAAAAGAGACCCTAGTAATCTTAGGCCTCCTGTAGCTACGGAAGTATAACCTACGGATCGACTAGGAGACCCTATAGCTCGAATTCATAGAGCACTACCGTAGGAGGTACCTTCTAGAGTATATCGGAAGCTAGGTCGCTCGGTAGGTAGGCTAGCTAAAGGTAGTACCCCTACCCCTAGAGAGTAGCGGGCGGTACTATATAACGGTAGAGGATATACCTAAAGATAACGACTCTAGTACCTCTAGTAACAACAACGAGGTTACTATTGCTACAAGCAAGCTATCCGACTATAAAAGGGCTAGATAGTCCGATAGGCGGAGACAGGCCTATAGACGGCAGAGATCCGCGTCCTAGGGAGACGTATAGGCTAACCTACAGGGGACGCTCGTACCGCTAGGAGCGATAGGCGTTCCGGTCGAAGCGCTGCCCCCTATATCACTAAGGCCAGTAGAGGCAGTAGCAGGCGCTAGGAGACTACCCCCTAGACCCTAGTCCCCCCCCCCTGCTACCCTACCCCCGCTTAGTTAAGCGTAGGGGAAGATCCGCTAGGACAACGCGAAGATCCTAAACGGAGCGAGCTTCCTAGCGGTATACCGACAGAAGGGTATAGTGGTTATACGGACTATAATAAGTAAACTAGAGAGAGCGGTAGAAGCTAAGAAGAGAGACTATATACTAGTTCTACCTAAGCAGTTCTTTAAGGACCTGCTAAGTCAAGAGAGTATACTAGAGTACGCGAAGTTAATGCTCCTAGCAAGGTTCTATAGCTTTATCGACGCGCTCGCTAAAGGGGATAAGAAGCTTAATAAGATTACAGAGGAGGATTCTAAGAAGTTCTTCGATAAGGCGGATAGACTAGCGCCTACCCTAGACGAGATTAAGGCGCGCCTACCGAAGGAATACCGAGACTTAGTAGCTACTTTCGTCCTATAAGACGCTAATATCTTGCCCCCCTACTATATATATAACTATAGGATCGAGCTGCTCCTAAGGAGCGTAGTCCTATATTCGAGGAATCGCCTAATATCGCTAATAGAGCTACGTATACTAAAGCGCTAGCTTGACGATAACCTTACAAAGGGGTTTATCCAGCCCTTACGATCAAGCGCCTTGTTGTCTATCCTAATAGCGCAGAAGCTAGGCGGAGGTATTAGAATCTACGTTAACTACCGTAGCATTAACAACGCGACGCTAAAGAGCCAGTACCCTATCCCGCTAATCCAGGAGACCCTAGACTCTATCTATAAGGCGAAGATCTTTACGAAGCTCGACGTAATTATAGCGTTTAACCGAGTGCGCGTAGCGCCGGGCTATAAGTAGCTTATAGCGTTTATTACAAGATTTAGCCTATACGAAACGCTAGTTACGCCGTTCGGCCTATAGGGTACGCCCGCTACCTTCTAGCATTACGTTAACGACATCCTCTACGATACTCTAGATAACTACGTAACGGCGTACCTAGACGATATCCTAGTCTACTTAGGTACGCTCGAGGAGTATATTAAGCAGGTTAGGGAGGTGCTAAAGCGTATAATCAACGTAGGTCTATAGGTAGATATCGACAAGTATAAATTCTATACGAAGCGGACGAAGTACCTAGGGCTTATTATTACGCCTAGGGGTATCGAGATAGACCTAGATAAGGTCGAAGCAGTATATAATTAGGAGGCTCTAGAGACAAGGAGGCACCTCTAGCGGTTCTTAGGGTTTGTAAACTTCTACCGCCGATTTATACGAGGTTTTTCAAGCTACGTATAGCCGCTATACGAGCTTACGAAGAAGATAGTAGACTAGGAGTAGTCCGAGTAGTACGAATTAGCTTTCTAGCGCCTAAAGGTGTGCTTTATTACGGCACTAGCACTATAGATATATAACTAGGAGAAGCGCGCTATAGTAGAAGTTAATACGTTAGACTAGTCGGTAGGTAGAGCGCTACTATAGGAAGGGGATAACGGCGAGTTATATCTAGTTACTTATTTCTCGGCGAAGTATACTACGGCCGAGTATAACTATAACATCTATAACAAGGAGCTCCTCGCGATCGTTAAGGCGCTTGAAGAATAGCGCCCTAAGCTCGAAGGCGTAGCCGAGAGGTTCGATATTATTATAGACTATAAGAACCTACAGACCTTCGGTATAACGACGTAGCTGTCGCTACGCTATATACGCTAGTTAGAGTTCTTATTGCGTTTCGACTTCTAGATTATCTACTACCTAGGTACAGTAAACGGCCGCCCCGACGCGCTAAGCAGGAAGCTAGAGTTTATACTAAAGGACGTTAAAGATAATAGGCTATAGAATAGGCAGCGCCCCCTGATCGACCTAAGCAAGTTCGACCTAGAGACCTTTAGTAGCAAGTACGACTCTAAGCTACTAGGCGAGATACTAGAGCTCTTTAGCCTCGACGTTTCGCGCTATACTAACGACCTTATCGCGGAGAGCTATACGAGCTCGCTATTTATAGTAGACGTAGTAGAGGCGCTTAGCGACCAGGAGGTACGCGCCTAGCTAAGTAAGATTAAGCGGGAGCTAAGAGTGCCGTTCGCTAAGTGTAAGTTAGTCTTAGGTAGGGCGTTCTACTATAGTAGGCTAATGATCGACCCGGGCGATACGGAGCTCTATTTATAGCTTATCTACTAGATATACACGTTAGGGCCTAGCAGGTACCTAGGGAGGACAAAGACGCTCGACCTAATGAACAGGGTCTACTAGTAGCTAGGGATAAGCGTATTAGTAAGGACGTTCGTTAAAGCCTATATTCTATACTTTAAGACGAAGAACCCCCGCTCGAAGCCTATAGGGTTCCTTAAGCTACTCCCGCTACTATTAGCACCGTAGCGAGATATATCGGTAGACTATATTACGCCGCTCCCGCTATATAACTAGAGGGGGTAGGAGTTTAGGTATATAGTAGTAGTAGTTAACCGGCTTATAAAGATACGCTACTTTATTACAACGGCAACACTAGAGGCCGACGAGCTAGCTAACTAGTTTATTAAGCGCGTATACTCGCTCTACGGCGTACTAGAGACGATTGTATCGGATAGAGGCACGTAGTTCGTTTTAGGGTTCTAGAGGGCGCTATTAGCGTGCCTTACGATTACCCTAAGACCCTCGTTAGCGTTCTACCCCTAGACAAACGGCTAGATAAAGTGGATTAACGCGGAACTAGAGTAGTACCTACGGCTATATATTGACTAGGTATAGGATAACTAGGTTAACTAGCTCCCTCTAGCGGAGTTTATAGGGAACAATATAGTCTCTAAGACAACAGGCGTATTACTATTCTTCGCGAATTATAGCTTTAACCTAAGGATAGATATAGAGCCGTTAAAGCTATACCTACCGAACATCTTAGAGTAGTAGAAGCGGGAGTTTTCTAGGTATTAGAGCTCGCGGACCGCTTCGGGGCGATCCTCGGGAAGGTTACGGCGCTAGCAAAGCAGTTACAGGACCGCTATAAGCAGAACGCGAACCGCTATAGGGAGGACGCGCCGTAGTACCGCGTTAGCGATATAGCGATACTTGATATATAGAACTATAAGACTAGTAGGCCGACCGCGAAGCTCGCGCCGTAGTAGGAGGGCCCGTTCAAGGTTATAAAGGCCTTGTTATACGTAGTAACTCTAAAGCTCCTAGCGAATATAACAATCTTCCCTACGTTCTACGTCTCGAGAGTAAGGCGCTACCTAGGGCAGGGGCTAGCTGGCTAAGAGAGGGTTAACGACGATGTAAGCGCTAACCGCGGGCGCGTAGTTACACGGACTAACAAGGGCGAAGACGTAGTAGAGTAGAGGTTCGAGAAGATCGTAGGGTTTAGCAAGGCGGCGAACGGCCGCTAGTAGTACCAAGTTAAGTAGGAAGGTTATAACAACCCGACTTAGTAACCTACAATAGATCTACGGGGCTATAATAACGCTATCTAGGAGTTCTACGACGCGTACCCCGAGCTCCTAGGGCCGCTATTGTAGACGCGAAGAAGGAGGGCGTAGCGGCAGGAGGTAAGGCGCTAAGCAAAAGGAACGGGCTATAGATACAAGCATCTAAAATCGAGCGTATAGAATAGGATAGGCTCTAGATATAAGTATCTAAAATCGGGTGTTTTAGGAGCGTTTAAGATAGCTCTAGAGGCAAGTATCTAGAATTGAACGGTTAGGATAGCTCTAGATACAAGCATCTAAGATTAAGTAAGCGGTTAGGATAGCTCTAGATACAAGTATCCAAAATAGGGGCTATTTTTGTATAGGGGGGCTTGTTTAGAGAGGGAGGGTAGTGTTATAGGCATAGCCTATGTTATATGCTATGTCATGTGCCATGCTATATGGTTGGCTGAGCACCCTGTAGCTAGAGGAGCGTGGCTCTACACTAGGTGGAGCTCGCCGCGCAGAGCCTTCAGCCCTTGCGAGCTCCTACGAAGGTTGCACTGTTGTGCAACCTTGTTGTATACGACCGTTACAACTAAGGTATCGGTAGGAGATACGAGCTTATAAAGGGAGACTACAAGCGCGTAGGTTCTAACCTTCCCCTCCCTATAGTTCCAAGTAAGGGCTATAGTCTATAGACTACCGTCGACTATTAACTCGAGCTAGGTATTAAGGGTAGCAATATATACTATAAGCTTATCCTAATTAGTACGCTTCGCCTTATAGTCCTCTCGTTCGATCAGGAGTTCGGCGCGTACTACCTAGGGGGTAGGATCCTCCTTAAGCTTCGGCCTAGATTCTAGAGTCCGTTTAGCTTCGGGTTAGCGCTCCTAGTCTATAATAGCTATATTATACTAGATACAGCTCGCTTATCGGAAGTCTTCTAGGACGCTCTACATAGTAGGAGCCTTAGGCTCCTTAGGCTCTAGAATACTAGTTGTCTTAGGGTCAATGTACTTCTAGACCTTATAAACATCTTTAGCCTAGTAGCGGAACTATACGAACTATATAAGGTAGCTAGCGCGATCTGTAAGCTTAACGGAGGTAATCTTAGATACTAATATAATGATTTCTAGTAGGGTTGACGATATACGATCGGAAAAACGTATAGAAAAAAGTATTCTAAATAGAAAGAGAAAAAAATACACTTCTATAGTATAATAGGGGTAGCTACATACAACGTTCAGAGCACTAGGGTTATAACTATTGTACTAATAGAAGGCTTAGCGGAGGGTAGGGGGCAAGTTCGAATAGATAGAAAGGGATAATCCATTCAGAGAAAGAGAAGTGCTCTAATAGAGCCTATATATATATGAGAAGAGTGCACGTGAGCTTTGTACCAGAGGTACCAAGTTCCACTATACTAAGGCGCTAAGCCCTACATCACGACAGTAGCATGGTAGATGAAAAATCAACATTCCCGGGGGGTGCAACAGCATGTTCTGCATCACAACTACAACTGCCCATCACTCCTCCTTGGGCACCAAAGGTTGGACATGAAGATATGAGCCGCATACGCAACCGTGGTGCACTCTTGCTTCATGTTCCACTTCTCTCTCGCCCCATATACTCGTCAATAACCTGCTGCACCTCTTGCGGCTCAAAGTCTCCAGGGTAATCCAGAACCGAGTCCCCACACCGGTTCTTCTCTGTCGGGTCCGCGCCGTGAGATACCAGGACCCGGAAGACTTCGAAGAAGCCCTGCCGCAGGGCCGTATGCACGGGTCGGTCGCCCGTAAAACGGTCCGCCAAGTTGAAGAAGGTTGTTTTCGCGTCTTCGGTGCCCAGCAGCTCGGCCAGCTTCTCGATTGATGCTGTGGGTGTGCATTAGCCTCTGCCGAGCCTTGTTGCGTGGCTCCGGGGTCCATGTGGCCTTACTGCTCTGCCCGCCCTGGGCTGCAGCATGGGCGGCAGTCCGGTTGAAATCGTCTCGGCTTCCGATCAGCACCGCGGCGGCCGTGCTATTTTCCCGCATGGCCAGGTTCAGGACGAGGGCCTCCATTTCTTTGATCTCCCCTCTGCCGGCAAGGAAGGCGATTTGCTGCGCCTCCTCCGGGGTGATGTGCATCGTGGCGGATGCAGTATGCCTGGCTGGTTTCAGCGGGCCAACAGGCTGGTGGCAAATATGGCGTTGGTTGAACTGGAAACCTAAATAAGTTACCCTGCCTCGCCTGACACCGGAAGATGGCATAATCTGCCATCGGCTTAAGGCGGACGAGAAGGAGCGATCCTATGTCTTGGGCTTAGACTTTAGATCCAGGCGCCGGCCGGTCTTGACCCCCGCCGTGATAAATCGAACTCTTGGTTGTCCCTTCCTTTCCCAAGTTGCATTTTGGGAGATTGAGGGGGTTGTGGGCTTCAACCCTCCTTAAACCTGTCGATCGTAGCTCCCCTTTGACTTTCCGACTCATTTCCCCGATGTTCTTTTCACCGCTTCAGAGATGAGAAGCTCAAGAGCTACAGTCCAGCTTCGCTACATCCTGTCTCCCCGCAGGTTCCGATAGCTACTATGAACACGGAAATAATTGCCGCACCTCTATCATCTCCTTTTCTTCACTGCTGTCTTTGCAAAAGTTCACGTTGTTGGATGTCAGGGTACTTCTCCATCCTTGCTGTCCTTCGAACCGAGCATATATCAACCATTGGTCTCGACGACTGTACATGGTGGTGTCGTGATGTAGGGCTTAGCGCCTTAGTATAGTGGAACTTGGTACCTCTGGTACAAAGCTCACGTACACTCTTCTTATATATATATAGGCTCTATTAGAGCACTTCTCTTTCTCTAAATAGATTATCCCTTTCTATCTATTCGAACTTGCCCCCTGCCCTCTACTAAGCCTTCTATTAGTGCGATAGTTATAACCCCGGTGCTCTGAACGTTGTATGTAGCTACCCCTATTATACTATAGAAGTACATTTTTTTCTCTTTCTATTTAGAATACTTTTTTCTATACGTTTTTCCAATCGTATATCGCTAACCCCGCTAGAAATTATTATATTAGTATCTAAGATTACCTCTATTAAGCTTACGGATCGCGCTAGCTACCCTACGTAGTTCGTATAGTTCCGCTACTAGGCTAAAGATATTTGCAAGGTCTAGAAGTACGTTAACCCTAAGATAACTAGTATTCCAGAGCCCGAGGAGCCCGAGGCTCCTACTACGTAGAGCGTCCTAGAAGACTTCCAATAAGCAAGCTATATCTAGTATAATATAGCTATTATAGACTAGGAGCGCTAACCCGAAGCTAAACGGACTCTAGAATCTAGGCTAAAGCTTAAGGAGGATCCTACCCCTAAGGTAGTACGTACCGAACTCCTAATCGAACGAGAGGACTATAAGGCGGAACGTACTAATTAGGATAAGCTTATAGTATATATTACTACCTTAAAACTTTCTTCGCAAACAGGCCCGCACCAACTGGTGCAGCAGCGCGCTAAAACGGCCGAAACCTACATCGCTAGAAAGCTCCCGACGAGCTCTATCTAACTATACCAGGTGCATCCACGCGCGAGACGCTGCGCAGGTGCTGCAGGCGTAGGAAGATAGGGAAAACGAGCTGCGTGCGGCTCCTAGAAATCTTCTTCTACACCGCCTAGACCTACAACCCGGATCTACAACGGATCTACCTAGCGCCGGCCCTAATAGCCTATACCGGACCTAGTATAGAGGTCGATAGCAACCTCCCCCCCCCTGCCCCTGCTACTAGGAGCACCCTACCCGCCCTAAGAGGCCTATCCGAGTCCCGGTATAACGGACCTGAACCCCCCTATAAAGCGCCCCCAAGCGGCCCCTGTAACTACTAGCAGACCTACCGCTAACCCCCTTGTTAACACTAACAGTAGTAGCACTAACCCCCCCCCTGCTAGGAACAACGTGGATTAGGCGATATTAAGGCTATACTCGATAGTATAGTCGCCCTAGTTAGCCTAAACAAGAAGAACATCGCCTAGGGAGTAGCAAGAGAGATCCTAGCCTAGGTATAGAGCGCTATTAACTAGCCGTAGAGCGCTAAAGGAGGCCTGGAAGGCCTTAACTATATAACTATAAGGAAGATCGTCGCTAAGGAAGTACGGGCCGCGCTTATAAGCGCCCTAGCTACTACAAGCGTAGGACAGGGTCCTAACCGCTCCTAGGTAACGATCGCGGCAGAAGCCCTAGCGCCCTAAGCGCAACCTATAAAGGCGATCCCTCGAAGGATCGCTAAGGAAATCCTTGTCCGAGGTAACAGCCTACCGGCTAACCTTATAAAGAGAACCCCCCTGGAGATTATCTAGGCGATTAATAACTAGTCTATATAGAAGGGAGTAGTCGCTACGAGGAAGCTCTTTAGTAGGGACACTATTATTACCTTTAGGGATAAAGTAGCGAAGGAATAGTATACTAAGAACAACTAGTAGATCTACTAAACGTTCGGGGAGTAAGCGAAGGAAGCCTATAGGACCTTCGCGGTACTCCTAAAGGGTCTAACAAAGTTAGAGATCTAGGGAGTTACCGAAGTGGAGTTCGCCTAAGGACTAGATTTCTATATAGTAAATACAGTTAAGTTTAGGATCCCTAGTAAGCTAGAGCTTACAAGAGCGACGGTACTAGTAACCTTCGAGAGCTAAGACAAAGCAAGAGTAGCGTATAACTTCGGAGTTATCTAGGACGCCTAAGTACTAGACTACGAACTATACTAAGTAGCGCTCGAACCGAAGCAATGCTTTAAATACTAGAAGTAGGGACATATCTAGAGGTACTACCCGAAGGAACCCCTATATAGAAGATATAGGGCAAGGGCCTACGGAGCAGGAGGAAAGGAAGGGGAGGCCTAGTACCCTACCTACAAGGGCTACCTCCCGCTAAGGTGCCTAGCGTACGGCGGAAAGCACACTAGGTAGTCGAAGGAGTGTAAGGAGAGGGTAAGAGCGTAGGAGGGGGCTAAAGAAGCGTACTAACATAGGCCTAGAACATTCGAACCTACTAGACTAGAGCCTGCGAAGCTACTATTCGCGTTTATACGCTAAGGCGTAGAGGAGGAGGATAAGGAGGGATACTAGAGGGTCGGAGCAAAGAGGCCTAGGTTCCTAATACTAAAAGGCCGCCCTACCGTAGTAAGCAAGGATATATCGTAGAGCTAACTATAGTTTAGCCTGGCTATAGCCCTATTTGCGTCGGGACCGCCGCTACTATAGCAATAGCGCCAGGGATCCTAAGGATCCTAGGCGGAACCCCTAAGCGCCTAGGAAGTACCTAATATATAGGCTACTAGTATCCTAAGTATATAGAACACCTAGCCCTAGGGTCTACTAGTAACAGTAACTATCCCCCTAACCTAAAACGAGCTAGAGGACGAAGGTATAGCTAGCGAAGAGGATAATCTTTAAAACTATACTCTAGAACACTAGAGGCGTAAAGCAGAATATAGAGATTCTACTAGAGGAGGCGGAGTTCAATATAATCGCGGTCTAGGAACTATAGCTTAGCAAGCAGGGGGTAGCCTACTGCCCCTAGAGCTTACGGTACTACCTAGTTTATATATAATAGGGAAAAGCGGCAATATATATATATAAGAAGTTTAACATTAGATAGTAGGAATATAAGGCAAGCGCGTAGTAGTATAGGGTATAGTTCCTAGAGCTAGGGAGGAGGAGTCTAGAGCTCTAGTTAGTATATAATAACTATATAGTAGATAAGACTATCCTAAAGAGCCTCCTAGCCTATCGGGGCCCGGCCTACGCTATAATCCTAGCGGGAGACTTTAACCTCTAGAACCTAGTCTAGGACAAGTTCGGGCGATACAAGAGGAAGTCTAAGGAGCTCCTCGAGCTAGCTTACAAGTAGGACCTAAGCCTATAAACCCTATAGGGTATAGTTACAAGAACCCCTATAGGAGAGCAAAGGGGCAAGACGTTAACGATCGACTATATCTAGGCCTTAATAGACCTAACGACAACGTATTCGAGGAAGAAGATTAGGGGAGGGTTAGACTACTACCTATAGGTGCTTGAAGTAAAGCTCGATAGCCTAGTCCTAAAGGGGAAGGCGCTAGAAAGGTAGAACTAGAAGAAGGTCTTAGAGAAGCTAATAAAGGTAGAGGTAGCGTACTTACCGCTAAGGATATAGCTCGACGACGGAGGACTAGAGGGGCTAAAGGCAAAGATCAAGATAAGAAAGGGGCTAGAGGAGATGTTCGAAGAGCTAGCTACAGAGCTAATAGCTATCGCCTACGTAATAGCCCCTAGGAGGAAGGAATCAAAGGGGAGGAGCTCCCTATAGTAGACAGGAAAGGTAGAGGAGGCGTCGAAGGCAGCGAAGGAGGTAGAGAGGGAGCTCTAGAGGACCCCTATATAGTTCTACAAGGAAAGGCTTAACGAGAAGCAAAGAGAGCTAGTAACGGAAATAGCGGAAGAAAAGAGGCGCTCCTAGAGGAAGATAATCGAGGAAGCTAGGGAAGAGACCCTATAGTAGCTCGAGCAATAAGCAAGGCTTAGGAGCTTCCTCCCCCCTAAGCTACCGAAACTCCTAGCCCTAAAGGGCCTAGATAGCGGCCTAGATCTAACAACGTACTAGAATAAGGTAGAGGCGCTTATAAAGAAGTTCTTCCTAAGCCTAGGGGCGGACCTTAGCGATATCTAGGACCCGGACCTTAAGGAGGAGTAGGAACAGGGGTTTAAGGTCTAGAAGCTCGTAAGCTTCCTAGTAATAGAAGCGGTATAGGATAAAGCGAGCCTATAGAAGGCCCTAGAGGAAGATATACTCCCGATAAGATTCCTGAAGGCGTATAGCTAACCACTAAGCCAGATCCTCGCGGCCCTGACCACAAGGTACCTGCAGCTAGTATAGTTCCTAGCCGCGTTTAAGAGAGCTAAGACAGTAGTCCTATAGAAGCTAGGAAAGACACCTAACATATACTATACCCTAGGAAGTTACCGCCCTATTACACTACTCCCGACTATAGGGAAGGTGATCGAGGCAGTAGTAGCGAGAAGGATTATAGCGGCGGCGGAGGTCTATAGGCTACTCCCTACTAAGTAGATAGGCAACTAAGCGAGCAGATTAACCGAGCTAGCGGTCCGACTAGTTATAGCCTAGGTCTAGGAGGTATAGCGCCAAGGCGCCTTAGCATCCCTCCTATAACTAGATATCGCTAGAGCCTTCGATATAGTCAACTACGTCAGACTACTAGCTACGCTCTAGGAGCTCGGCTACCTGAAGTAGATAGTACTCTAGGTGCAGGAATAGCTAATAGACAGGGTCGTAATCCTCTACTTCGACAGGAAGGCAATAGACAATATCCTAGTTATAGCGAGGGTACTCTAGGGGTCCCCCCTATCGCCCGTCCTGTTTATCTTATATATCGCATTACTATATAAGGACCTAAGGAGAGAGTACCTATACCTTAGTATAGCAGGCTTCGCCGACGATACGAACCTACTAGTGTTTAGAAAGTCGGCTAAGGTGAACATCCGCTAGCTCGAGCAAGCGTAGGGAACCTGCTTGAAGTAGGCGGGAACGTAGGGAATAGCGTTTATAGCGTAGAAGTATAAACTAATCTACTTTAATAAGAACCGAAAGTAGTAGCTAGACCTAGCTAAGCTCGCCCTCCTAGATAGAGGTAGGTATATAGATATTAAACTAGTTAAGTCCGCTAGGTTCCTTAGGGTCTAGCTAGACTAGAAGCTCTTATAGCAAGCGCACTACGGCGCGGTTAAGAAGAAGCTCGCTACCTAGGAGTTCGCGCTAACGAGGATCGCGGCGAAGACGTAGGGCCCGAGCCTTACGAAGGCCTAGGAGGTATATACGAAGTATATAAAGAGCGTAGTAGTATACGGAGCGGCGAGCTACTACGTCCTAACTACAGTTAGTAAGAGAAGCGAGCTAAAGGGGATAGCTAAGAAGCTAGCGAAGGACTAGAGCAAGGGCCTCTATATAGTAGCAGGAGGCTATAGAACTATACTAATTAGGTACCTAGAGATAGAGGCCTAGGTCCTACTAGTAGACCTCTACCTAAACAAGCGGCTAGCTAACTTCGAAGCTAGGATATACAAACTACTCCTCTAGTTAGGGGAGGGACTAGGGTACCCCCTAGTTATAGTAGCGAGCTTAATCTAGGAGGTATATACTAAGCTATTTAGAAAGTTCTAGAAAAGGAGCAGGAGGATATAAAGGAGAAAGCCTAGGCTAGGCCTATAAGGGCTAATAGCGGTCGAGAGAGTAGTAGCTATAGCAAACGAGTAGGCTAAGCAAAAGTAGAAGATAGGGAAGCTAAAGAACAAGACCCTCGATACGGATAGAGTAGTGGAACTTGCCTAGTAGGAGCGTAAGATAGTAGCCTAGGAGAGGCGCGCCACGCTCGTAACAAGAGCAAGAAGACCTATACGCCGCTTGGCAGACGAGGACCCCCCGATATAACTATTTACAGACCTTGCCCTTAAGAGATATAAGGGTCTAAGTAAGGCTTAGAGCTCCTTGCTCGCCTAGGCGTATAGCGGGGACATTAGCCTCTAGGAGTACCTGAACAGGGTAAACGTCCTAGAGATTACTACGCTATACTGCGAGTGCAGCGAGGGCAAAGAAACGATCGAACACCTAGTAGTATAGTATAAAGATCTACCGAAGTATAGAACCTAGGAGAAGTTACAAATACGGTTATAACGGGATCTATAGCTTATCTTACGACGAGCTATATAGCCATATAAGAGCTTAGTAAAGGTGGTTATTAGCTAGTTGATGGATTCGGGGCGCCTAACGGAGTATAGCGTAGCTCGCAGGCTATAACTAGAAGCTGCGATAGCTGTAAAAGCGGCTAAGAGTAGCGGAGAGGGTATAGGAAGTGCCGAATCGAGCCGCTAAGGAAGATAGGGGCTACCTTTTACACGTAGTACGATGGATTCAAAGCGCTGAAGCAGAAGCGTAGGTAGGGGTTTTTACCCGGCCCCCTGTTCAGGGGGTACGGTTTCCTTTGTATATAAACCAGTAGCAGGACCGGCGCGCCGTAAGGTATATCGGAGTACGAATAAATAATAAATAATAATAATATTACTACCTTTAACGCCTAGCTCGAGTTAATAGTTAATAGCGGTCTATAGACTATAGCCCTTACTTAGAACTATAGGGAGGGGAAGGTTAGAACCTACGCGCTTATAGTCTCCCTTTATAAGCTCGTATCTCCTACCGATACCTTGGTCTTAATAACGGTTACCTAGGAATACTATTAGGTGCTCGAGCGTGCTAGGATTAGTAAGATCGACCCTATAGTCTAGCTCTAAGACTAGACTAGAGCCTACTAGAACGCTTAGGTATATAATATCCTAGACGTTAAGGGTATACTTGTAGCAAAATATTTTCTTAATATACTATGGGCGAAGATCGCTCTAGACTAGGCGGGCTAGAAGGTAACTAATCTGCTCGAGGCAGATAGTCTAGGCCGACTAGTACCCTCCCTTAACGAATATAGGAGGATGTTTACTACTCTAGTTAATAAGGAGATTAGCGTTACCGCTACTAAGGGCCCGAGCCTATTTACTACTTTCCTAACGCTCGGTTAGGGCTAATTAGGGGGTAGCTACGCGCCTAAAGCTAAGACTAGTAGCAGCCTAATATCTAAGCAGAACCCCTACCCCTACCGGCCTAATAACAAGTATAGTTAGAAGCCTAATCGCTATTTTACGCTTAAGATAGTAGTAACTAAGGTCCCTAGCAAGTTTAGGCAGCTACTTAATATAGAGCGGGCTAAGATCCTTACTTAGCTAAAGGAGCCCCGCTAGAAGGAGGTACGTACTACCGTAGCGGAGCGTAGTTAGGTCGATAAATCTTCGTTAAGTAGTTTAAGTAGGTACCCTAGTTCGATCAACGCTACTATAATTAATCCGTCGATTATAGGACCCTTTAGTATATTCTCCACTCTCTCCTTTTCTAAGTACCCGTTCTCTAAGAGCACTCTAGTTAATAACTATAGTACTATTTACATTGTTAATAACAAGGATCTGCTTGTCCCTAGTACTTTCGTTAAGGCCGAAGGAAATAAGTACGTAGAGGCCGGTACGTCTGCTTGCCCGATCTTAGGCACTAGCTAGTGTATTATTAAGAACGTAATCGACGGCTATTATAGACCTACTACTAAGGACCTAGTATTAGAGAACGTTACTATAGTTAAGGGATTCTATATTAACATTGTTACTAAGGCCGCTCTATATAAGGTAGGGATCTAGTATCTAGGTTTGGACTGCTCGCTACGCTATAGTACGCTCGAGAGGAACACCCTAGTTAAGAAGCTATTACGTATATACAATCTCGTCTTCCTCGAATATATTCCTTTTACCCTCTGCCCGACGATTCCTAGCTATATCCCTAGGAGCTTCGTAAGGACTATAATAATTACATTAACTATAGAAAAAGTGTTTAGGCACGTAAAGGCCGCTACTATATAACGGTCGAAGGATTTATAGCGCCCGAGGGAGGATTCGGACGCGCTCTAGTACGCTAGATCTAGTTATCTAGGTCTAGAAGCGCTATAGGTACTCGTCTAGAACGTTAGAGGAGTTTAGATCAAGGGTATTACGTAACTTAAGTATATAAGCTACGCTTAAACATATATATACTAAGTAATCTCGAGGCGTCCTTTAGACAACGCCTCTATACGACCGTTCTAGAGGATCTTATAGGACCTGTTCGATTACCCTATAAGCTTTAATAGTAAGAACTAGCTTCTTATGATTAAGGACGAGTATAGCAGTAAGCTTTTCGTTTTTTATTTAGTAACTAAGACGTAAGCCGAGCTTTTTAATACGCTATTTACGTTCGAGGTGTAGGTAAGAAGGCAATATAGCCTCTCTATTTGTAAGATTCGGTTAGATAATAAGGCGGTAGTAATAGCCTTTAAAGGCTTTACTTATTATAAGATAAAACTTTCTTCGCAAACAGGCCCGCACCAACTAGTGTAGCAGCGCGCCAAAACGGACGAAACCTACATCGCTAGAAAGCTCCCGACGAGCTCTATCTAACTATACCGGGT
>MU853405.1:888508-942387 GCA_033297235.1 Trichocladium antarcticum
GAGAGGGTGCGGGAAGTGCCGAATCGAGCCGCTAAGGGAGACAGGGGCTACCTTTTACACGTAGTATAATAGATTCAAAGCGCTGAAGCAGAAGCGTAGGTAGGGGTTTTTACCCGGCCCTCTGTTCAGGGGGTACGGTTTCCTTTGTATATAAACTAGTAGCAGGACCGGCGCGCCGTAAGGCATATCGGAGTACGAATAAATAATAATAATTATTATAAGATATAGGCTAAGGAGGAAGGTATTAACATTAAGACGTCCCCTATATATACCTTAGAGCCTAATGGGGGTACTAAGCGCGTAGGCTAAGAGATTATTAATAAGGCTATTAAAATAGGATTTCACGTTAGCCTTCCTAAGAACCTCTAGAGCGAGACTACGCCTATAGCTACACTCTTGTATAATATAAGCCTAAATAAGGCGTACTACTAGCGGACTCCTAACAAAGTGTTACTATTATAGTTTTAGTAGTACTTTCGCTAGTATACTCTAAGTATAATTAAGGAGCTTACTACGGACCTCTAACTAGATTAGAGTAGCATTATAGCGTATAGTTACTATACCTACCTACTTAATAAGGAGCGAGAGACAAAGCGTTTAAGGCGAGCATTTAAGGTAATGCCTTAAGGGTATATTAGATACCTAGTTAGGTACCGCGGTACTAACATTTATAGGATCTAGGTGCTAGTGTTAAAGCGCATTATCGTTACCTAGAATGTTACCTTTAATAAGGAAACTTTCTTCGACCCTATTCGCAAGGAGTAGGAAAAGCTACCTATTAGGATTATTAATAGGCTTACTAATCTTCTTAACGAGGGGGAGAAGAGCTAGGACGCTAGTATTTTAGACATATAGGTTAATAAGGAGAAAGTGCTTTTAAAGTCCCTTAAGGTCGCTACGTAACCTCTTAGCAAGTAGGCTAAGCCTGCTACTAAGACTATAGCACTACCTACTACGGTACCTTAAGAGTCTAGTTAGGACTTAGGGGTAGGTAGAGCGTAAAAGATATACGAAGGACTCCTAACCCCTAAAGGAACTCCTAAGCTAGCTATAGCTAGTGTAGAAGGGAGCATTACCTAGTCAACCTAAGCGGGTTAGGGCGTAGATAGTAATAGAGGGTCTGCTCTCGAAGTTAGCGAGGATATCGAGAGTATAGGCGGGGATTTTAGAGCACGAAGATCAGACTCTAAAAGCTTAGCAAGTATCCGAAGCGAGATCGTTATAAGTAGCGAACTTATAGAGGGTGTAATATCTTCCTAGGGCGCTTTACTAGCCCCTAAAGCAGCTAAGCCTAAGTATCCCGAGCTAAGCGTATTAGCACGTTAGTAGCGGACTATATACCTACCTACAACGCGCTAGAGCGAACGGATTTAGAAGCTACTAAGGCGGTTTAATAATAAATAGGGCCTAGCTAGAGTTAATTTCGTAGGTACTCCCAAGTTATAGTAGGATTTCTATAGCATATACTTTCCGAGCCTAGATTCCTAGTCTAACGTAGCGTATATAGCAATACTATATATTATTATTGTAGTAGTAGTACTCTAGAATAATAGCAGAAGGCTAGGTACTATACTAAGTATTACCTGGAGTTATCGAGATAACCTTCCGAAACTCCTAATAAGGTAGTAAGACCTTAACACCTACGAGTATAGCGAGTGGTTTAAAGAGGTAGCTAATAGCGAGATAAGCAACCTAATAACCCGTTAAACCTAGCGGAAAGTCAAACGCAAAGCTACGCGGAACCGCCTATTACCTCTTAAATAGATCTTTGCCTATAAGTTTAATAAGGACAGTTTTCTTAAGAAGTATAAAGCTTGTATCTACGTATAGGGAGATTTATAGAATATAAGCAATCTTTAGAGTATATACGCCGCTACTTTAGCTACGTGCTCTTTCTATATAATAATAGCAGTTATAGCAAAGTTTAGCTTGGATTGCTAGTAGTTTCATATAGCCTAGGTATTTCTTAACGCGTCCTAGACTAGGGAGTTTATATAGTATAAGCTCCCTAACGGCTATAAGGAGCCGGGTTTCTATATAGAGCTAGACAAGGCTCTATACGGTCTAAAGGACTTACCTCTCCTCTAGTACCAAGAGTTTGCCTTAACCCTAGGCGAGCTTAGGATAATAGCCTTGGGCAAGGAGCTATACCTCTTTTTCGACAAAGAGTAGCGCGTAATAGTAATGTTCTACATCGATAACTTTCTAGTGTTTAACCGCCCTAAGGATACGTACCTCGCTTAACGTATTATTAATAGCATTAAGGCAAGGTATAACGTATATAAGTAGGGCGAGATTAAGTGGTTTCTAGGTATTTGTATACTTTAGGATCGGGCTAAGGGCAAAGTCTAGCTCTATTATAATTAGTATATTAAGAAGATTATAAAGAAGTATAGTCTAGCTAATAGCACGAGCTTTCCTAGTACTCCTATACTCTCTAAGGAGCTTAGGTTATTCGCTAGAGAGGCGACGCCTACGTAAATCAAGGAGTATTAGGAGCTCGTTAGCTCGATCCTATACTTAGCAATTATAACCTAGCTAGACGTAGCCTTCGTGGCTTTAAAGCTATCCTAGTTTCTTACTAATCCCGGCCCTAAGTATACTAACGCGGCTAAGCGCGTTATTTAGTATCTATATAGTACCTGGTTCGTCTATATTAAGTATAGTAGGGCGTAAGCCCCTAGTACTTAGATGCTCGTTGCTATAGGAGACTCCTTATATAGCGACGACACAGAGATATAGCGCTTATTATAGGGATATATTATCTCTCTATTCGGCGGCCTAATTAACTAGAAGGCTACGTATTAAGATACTATAACGACTTTGTCTATAGAGGCTAAGCTCTTAGTACTATCGACGCTTAGGCGCGAGACAATAGCGCTTAAGCGCTTGTTTTAGGATATCGAGTTAGATCTAGGTAAGCCCTAGAGGGTTTTCTATAACAATTAGCAGACTATTTAGCTAGTTATAGGCGAGAAAGAGCGTATTAGTACTTGTCTACGTTATATAGACATCTATAACCTCTAGCTACGCTAAGAGTATAGTAAAGGGTCGTTTAAGGTAGTGTATCTGCCTATAGGTTTAATACTAGCGGATAGTCTTACTAAGTAGCTTAGTCGTTAAAAGTTCGAGCACTTTAGATTACTATTGAACTTACAAGACGTAAGGCACTTAGTAGATACTTAGAAAATTATCAATTAAACCCTAGCGTACGATAGCGCCAAATACCCTAGCGCCGATAGAAAGCTCCTATTCCCCTTATAGGCTAGGAAAGATCAACTACGCTAGAACTATAAGGTCGCGACAAGCGTTCGCAATACTATCGAAAACGCGCTTATAGAGCGTAATCTCCCTAGTACTTATAGCTATCCTACCTAGCACCTCCCTATTCTCTTACACTATAAGCGTAGCGACGTAGATAGTAGCGCGATTGTTAGTAATTTACTATATAATATAGTTAGCTATATCGTTAATATATATATATATAGTAAGCGGAACTAACCGACTATAGCTATCCCTTAGCGAAGGAGCGGAGGAGGCGCTATACCTATAGTATAACGGAAAGAAGCCTACTAACTAACTTAGTTAGTTAATATAACTTAAAAATCTAGATTATAGAGAACTTATAGCTACTTATACTTGTACCTACAGGTATAGCGGTAGTACTAAGTACTACGCCTAATAACGTTAAAACACTCTCTAAAGGAGCGTCTAGATATTACTAAAGCAACGTACCTAGTATACGGAACCGCGCGTATATTAGCCTTAATAGGCGCTCTTCTACTAGATAAGAGTTAGCTAAGAGTATATATAAAGAGAAACGGATTAACAAACGTAGAGCCAGGAGTAATAACAGCAGGCGCTAAAGCGCGAACTAGAGTAGGTATAGCTAAAGCTATAATATCTAACAATAAGGCCTCTAACAATAACGAAAACTCCTAAGAGACCAACGAGGCTAGGGAAGAGGCGTAAGGTATAGGAGAACCTAGCTTAGTATCCACAATAGCGGTACTAGGCGTAGCGGTAGGAGAATTAGACACTATAATAGTATCGTTATTTTCGTCGTTAGAAACGATAGGCTTAGTAACTACCAAAATAGTACTAATAGCGGCGGCGGCGCAAGCCGCGCGATAGGAGGCGGCGCAAGCCGCGCGACAGGAGGCGGCGCGAACCTAGCGGCGGCGGCAGCGAGCCGAAGCCAAGCGACTAGGGTACGCTAAAGAGCGCGGAGAATTAGTAGCCCTAGAAGCTATAGCGAATTTTTATATTGTTAAGAGAAAAGAGGCGATCGAGAAGGTCGCTAACGATTAGAGGAAAATAGTTACTATAGCCGCTAGAAGAAAAGTAGGGCCGGGTATACCTTCTAGGAAGGAGCTTATAGCGTAGGGCCGTTACTGTAGCAACTATTAACACTACGCTACTAGGCTCAATAGGTAGCTCATTTAGCACTATAAAACGGTACTATAGCGCGCTATAGGTATATTAACTAGTTAGATTTAACTTATATAAGCAGTTACTTACTAGCGTTTCGTAACTAGGGGGTATATTATAATATAGGGCTTAGCGCCTTAGTATAGTAGAACTTAGTACCTCTGGTACAAAGCTTACGTGCACTCTTCTTATATATATATAGGCTCTATTAGAGCACTTCTCTTTCTCTAAATGGATCATCCCTTTCTATCTATTCGAACTTGCCCCCTGCCCTCCGCCAAGCCTTCTGTCAGTGCGACAGGTGGCAAAATCACCATGATCCGTTGTTACATAGTATATATTAGGGTGCCTCTAGCCTAAGCAGGGGGAAGACAGCTGGCTCAAGATCAAGGATTGGGGTAGCCCCTAAACCGCCTTCCATGTACATACCACCCAAGCGAACGACCCTAACCCTATTTCGTATTATCCCTGTTTTCCCGATACTTGTAAACTGTAACGCCTTACCCCTGACACCCTGCCCCCCCCATCAGAGAGGGGTGGATATCAATTCATTGTTATTTCGGGTCCAACCGGCTTTTTGGTTCAGGGGTTGACTGATAGAGGGAAAAGAAAAAGGGGAAGAGAGCCGAGGGGAAGAGGGTGTAGTGGGTTAGGGTTCGTGCACATGGTTGCATTGGCAGTGCATATCTCTTGACGATCTTCAGTGCATGGTGCATCCAAGAGAGGTAGAGATTGGCAGGACATCCTTTCCCAGTATCAACTCGAATAGTGGACGATCGTGAGCCATGGTCCGCCCACAGCCCACCGTGCCGTGCCGCATCCAACCACCCCTGTAAATAAACAACGGCCTCGCAACACACCCACAGGCGGCAACCCCAGTCTACATGCAACCCGCCCCCACCCCGCGTCCTTCAGACGGCACCCGTCGTCGTCCGACAAATCCCCTCCAGCGCCTTCAACCACTTCCCCGGCTTCGCCACATGGGTATTCTTCAAGTGCTGCCGGAAATTATCGGCCCTGTAAAACTTCTTATTGCGATCGCACCCCCCGATCTTGTGCACCTCCTCGAGGTGCGTGACCAGCTCGGACCGGTCCGCGACGACGCCACAGAAGCCGCACACGTCCCAGGCCACGCCGTTGAAGGTCTCGGACTGGAAGGCGAGGAGGGCGTTCTCGAGCGCCTTGCACGACCACGAATCCGACTTGAGATGGATGGCGTTGATGTGGCGCTCGGCCTCGGTTGGGCTCTTGAAGCGCTTCTTGCATTGCGTGCAGGGGTGGGGCTTTCCGGCCTCGTGGTGTCTGTTCTGGCGGTCAGTGACGGGACGACATGGCATGTTGCGCGGTACGGCGGGACAAGAACATACGTCAGTCGCTCGCTTGTGTGAAACCGCTTCGGGTTCCGTGGGCAGCAGCTGCAGACAAAGGCTGGATCCGAACGCATGTCTGGGTCTTCCTTTTGGACGGAATCGTCGGGTACTGGCTGATCGAATGGAGATGCTGGTGACACTGAAAGCTTTGGCCCGGCGGCGAATAGTGCGGTGGGATTGATGGTCCCTGTCTCCAAGCCCATTCCGGCCTCCAGATCTGCAACACTGTCCGAGTACGGTACTCCGGCAAAGACGGACGGCTCGTACAAGCTTGTGATGTCGGTCGCTAAGGTCCGGGCCAAGCTGTCGGAGCTTTGGTTTGAGAATATGGTCGAGGGCTGTGCAGAGGAGCGGCTGTCGAACGAGTCCCTCATGCTATGCCCACGACCGGGCCGTGGCGAAAACATGTCGGAGGCAGAACTGGGGGTGGCGGGCGAGGCGATGCTACCACGAGCCGGGAATGAGGTGCCAAGGGCGAGAGGCGACCCTGGCGTGCCCGAGGTATAGAGGCCTGAATCAAAAAAGTCGAGAGACCCGATTTGGAGCAGCCGTCTGAGGAATTGGTACGGCGATCGGATGCCGGCGTCGGGCCACTGGTCTACCTCGCAAGCCGCGCGGGCTGACGAGTGGTGGAGCTCTGGGACCGAGGTCTCCGGGATGACCGAGTTGTCTGTCAAGGCGTACTGAAATCGCCCACCGAACAAGGGGTCGTATTTGGCCGAGGCGGCTGTGAAGAGCACGGCCGGGAGATGGAGGTATTGGGTTGCCGAGAGGGATTCCGCGGGGACGTCGTCGAGGGACCGAAAGCGGAGCTGCTTCTCAATTGTGATGAGGGCATGCCGGACGTAGCTTTGGATATAGAGGCTGTAGAACGTCGACAGCCACCATCTCCTGTCCCGCATGTTCTCCTTGTCAAAGATGACGGATGACAGTTCGTCAGTGTAGGCGGCAACCCGAGAACTGAGACTCTGAATGCATACAACCTGGCATTGGCTGCCGCTGCATTCCTCATGGGCCCCTGGTGCGAGGAGGCCTGCGGAATGGAGTCGCAACGCCTCCAGGCAATGCATGAAGCAGACCAGCGACATGATGACCAATGAGGTCTACGGAGCTGTCAGTATTCGGGGCTGCCTGCTGCTCGGGGGACACCGACTCACCTGGCCAACTTCAGATTCGTAGATGCTTGCTATCTCAAGCATGCCCATGAAGCTTTTCCAACACTTGATCTCGAGCAGAGGCAACAGCACCGGGTTCTCAGAAAGCTCCCAAGCAATTACGGGGATCAGGTCGGTATACGTGACCATTTTGCCGTGGACGGAATAGCCCGTTTGAAGCGAGTCGCGCTCGCGATAACGGCCGGCTTCGATGAACGAGACAAAGCAGCTCTTCAAGGACGAGTCACTGATCGAGAGCTTATACGAGGCCCCCTCAAAGACAGCCTTCATGTCAGCTATCCTCTGGCCCTCGGCCGAGAGCAGGCATCGGTCGGCGACATCTAGTGAGCGACATCGGCGCGCAGGCGCCAACCTCGCCCCGCGTCCCGGACTCTGCAGCTGGGTTGATTCGGGACAGGGCAGCTGCGCG
This sequence comes from Trichocladium antarcticum, assembly GCA_033297235.1. Taxonomy (NCBI): domain Eukaryota; kingdom Fungi; phylum Ascomycota; class Sordariomycetes; order Sordariales; family Chaetomiaceae; genus Trichocladium; species Trichocladium antarcticum. The sequence goes on from MU853405.1 coordinate 895,894, forward strand.
GGTATCGAGGCACGGAGAGGACCGCGTCGGCATCCTATCATGGGCCACTGGGGGGCATCCTCCCCCAAATGGGCCATCGGAACGCTCTGCAGGCAGCAGCGGCAGGGGGTGCCGGGATCACACTTGGAGGGGTATCAGTTTTGCATCTTGAATGGAGGACGGCGAGACTCACTTTGCGACGAAGGACCTTGCATCGCCAGCAGGCTCCGCCAACCGCCTCTAGCGCTCTCATATCTCGGCGGCCATTCTCACTCAGGGGACCCCGGCGGCCGCCCTTGCCGATGGACGTCTTGAGGGTCGAGACGTGTTTGGTGATGGAGTCGTGGATCCGCTCACTGCGGCTCGGGTGGCGTGATAGTGGCTGGTTTGGGATGGAGTGTTGTTGCGCTGCTTGGGACGGGCTTGTGTCGTGGGCGGACGGAGCCGCAGCTTCGGGCATGCGGGGCCCTCGGAGAACCGGCAAGCCCGGCAAGCAAAGAATCGAGTCGAGCTCTGTGGAGGAACGGTGGCGCGACGACGATGGAAGCTGGCCTGGGGCGGGTTGCGGTCTCGACACGGGCTGGATGGGTCCAAGGCGAGACATTGCAACCTCATGACTCCGCACATCATGGTTGTAACCGAGCCCCAGTTCCATGGCGAGATTGTGGAGGACGATGGCCTTGGAAGGATCGCAGTTCTTGAACCGGATCTCGTCTCCGGCCCAGCCCTTGGACAGCAGGGACAGCTGCCGACGCAGCCTTTCACGGGCCAAGCCGTGGTCATCGGTGCCGTCGTCCAGGTGCCTGACATCGGCCGCTCCGATTCCCATGTCGGCATGCGGGGCAGAGAAGATCGGGGGGGCCCGCATCGTCATCTGCCTGGTTGTCTGGATGAGATGCATGCGGGCGGAAGCGTCGGATTGCTGCTGGCCATGGTAGGCCGTCGGCAAGATGCCCTCATCCTCGGCGAAAAAGAAATCCTCAGGGAGGCCAGTCATGGGCGGGCAGTAGTTGATGGCGAGGTCCAGATCCGGCTCGAGGCGCCTGACCGAGAAATGGTTATCCAAGTCGCCGGCCCATGAAGCGGCATCGAAGTCGATGTCGAGCTCCATCGGATCTCCGACATGCTGGCCGTGGCCATGGCCATGTCCGCGGTGAGAGGCGCCAAAGCCGGCGTCAGGAGCTCTCGGAGCATTCGGGCCAATCTCTGCGAGAACGGCGGGATGGAAGCTTGCGTCTGGGACGGGTCAGCGTAAACAGGGTGCACGGCGGGTGAAGCCCGGTCTGTTTCTTACCCATCATTTCAATGTGTCGGCCCCGAGACGGGCCGTCCAGCGCTCGCGCAGGCGCCGGCACAGGTGCTGGGGGGTGGGGTCGGCCGCCAGCACAGCCGGCATGGGATGGGGCGGCTGGCTCCAGTGCCAGGAGCGGGGCCTTGGGCGCGATCAAAGGAATGGCGACGGAATCATCAAACGGGGTCAAACCGTCTGTTCCCCTCAATCGCCGCTGGTGTCATTGAGAATCCCGAAATGCAAAATGCGATGCAAGGCCAAGCTGCAAAGTCAAAGGACAAACAGCGCTCGTTCGCGATTTTCGTCGGGCGGGCATCCTGACAGCGGCTGGCTGCTGCGGTCCACGCGACGTCGAGGGCGCCGACAGGGTGCGGCAGGGCGCTGCAGGGCAAGCGAAAGGCCGCCAATGATTCCGCCTCGCCCGCTCGGTGAGAGGTGGGGGACAGGGCGCGGCGTGGGCGATTGGGCCTTGCCAAGCTCCCAGCCCGCTCCTTCCGGCCCTGACTGGACCACCTGCCGTCCTGCCGTGGGCAAGAGCATGACTCTCGGCAGCGGCTGCATGTCGATGGCCTGTTCGGAGGACCGCCTGCCTGGCAAGGGTCAACATGTGGGGCGCCGCTGGGTGGCTAGCAGATTTGTGAGTGAAATGCACCCGCAACTGTTTGGTGAGACGGCTCGATGAGCTGCGTGGCGAGTTGGTCACACTGCACGTGTTGTAACTTGTCGGGAGGCCAGGGTTGAAAAGCCATCTTTCCGTATATTTTTGGCATTCGTATTTTGGGTTGACCGGAGCAACAGTCGCCCCTGAAGCTAATCCAAAACGGGCGTTTTTTAACAACAAAAGGGGCATCGACATCAACAAGAAATGCATTCCCATCTGGCGCAAAGACGCAGCATTCTGCCTCAAGCATCATCATTACCCAGTCTACCTGTGATACCACCAAGCCCCACAAGCAAAAAAGACGTCTATTAGCACCCCGACAAGCAACAGGCCAGTAGCCACATACACTCCAACCCCCTTAAACACCACCAAACACCAACAGACTCCTCACATCCACCCCCCCAAACCCCGCCCGCCGCAGCAGCTCCCTCCCCCGATGGGTCGGAAACTCCGCCACCACCACCACACCCAGCCGCTGCGGGTCCACCCCGGCCTCCCCCAGCAGCCTCAGCACCGCACACAGCGTCCGGCCCGTCGCCAGCACATCATCCACCACCACCACCCTCCCGTCCCCACCCGGCACAGCGCCCACCCCCATCTCAATCCCGTCCCCCTCCTTGCCCTCCACTCCCGTATCACCAGCACCAACACCGCGCCCCACCCCCGAAATATGCGACACCCCCTTCCCCACACCGCCCACCACCGGCGCCGGCAGCCGCCCCGCGGCGCGCACTAGCACCAGCGGCACCCCCGTCCCGGCCGCCAGCGCCGACGCAAACACCCACCCGCCAGCCTCGACGCTCACGACGCACGCGATCTGCGGGGCCTGCTGGGTCTGCGGGGTCTGCTGGGTCTGCTGGACGTGAGACTGCACGTGCTGCTGCAGCAGGCGGGAGCAGAGCGCCAGGCCGTAGGGGGCCTGGGCGATGTTGAGGACGTGGCGGAAGGTGATGCCAGGGGTGGGGAAGTCGGGGATGGGGCGGGCGAGGGTGGTGAGGTGGGTGAGGGAGGGGTGCAGGAGGGGGAGGAGGCTGATTGTTGCGAAGGTGTAGGAGGCCAAGGGGGTGGGGGCGTTGTTAGGGAAGGTGAAGGTTGGTGGTGCCGGTAGGGGGTTGGTGGTGTTGCTGGTTATGATTGTGGCTGTGTGGGTGTCGGGGAGACGGCGGCGATGGAGGCGGGTTTCCGGGCTGGCTTCGACGCGGACCTCGATGAGACGGCTGTCGGGCACGAGGTGGGCGAAGGCTGCGACTGGGGCCTCGTCTTTCATGCCTGTGATCAGCAGCACATCTGCGCCGGCGGCGCTGTAGACGGCTTTCAGGAAATGCTCTTGTGGGAGCCGAGGCCGCTGCTGCTGCTGGTCGTGGAAGAAGGACGTCAGCGCCGGCCGATGCTGCTCCTTGTAAACACGATCCTCCAGCAGACGGCCCAAGTCGGCGCCGGTGGCCGCCGCGTACTCGCGCCTGGTTGTGTCGCCGATGCTGACTACGCGTGCGGTGAAGTTGTTGTCGGTAAATTCAGAAGCCCATACGTCGGCGCAGTAGTCCTTTCCGGCGCCGCTCTCGCCCGTGACGAGGATGATGAGCTTCGGCTCCATCGGCGCTCGCGGGAGCGGGCAGGCGTAAGCCAGCATACGGCGCGGATCCAAGTCGTGTTTGAGACGCGCCAGCCGCGCGAGATTGGGCCCGAATGCCTTGGCCGCCAGCGCGGCGTCCCGGGGGTCGGGTCCAAGATCGGCGCCGTACGCTCCGCTGCTCAGGGGGAGCAGCTGCCCGGCAATACGGTAGACCCAGCGCACGGCAGCGGCAGCGGCTTCGGTTCCGTCTTGGTCGCGGGGCCAGACGCCAGTGATCACGCAGGCAAAGTCCCAGTCTCGACAGCCAAAGGCGGTGTCATCGGCCGGCACGTCGTTGACCGCCCCGCCACCGTGCAGCAGGTGGAGATAGCAGAGCGGCGTGGGCCGGGCCTCGACAGCCTGCATCAGCGCATCGGCAATCCTGGCTTGGCCAATGTCTTTCAGGAAGAGACATCGCTTGAAGGAAGAGGTCTTGCCTCCGCCGTGCCCGCCATGCAGCCCGGACATGTACATCTCCGAGTCAAAGACGCCGACGCTGTCCACGACTTCGGAGCTGGCAGGCTGTCCCAGAATCTCAGAGACGCGCGTGGGCATGGGTGTTTCGGAACCGTTCGCAGTCGTCGACTCAAAGATGGTCACGCCAAGGTGCAGGCAGTTGTTGTCCGCGTACAGATACGCATCGGCCGAACAGTTGCGGGGCAGTTGTCTGGCGACGGACTTGTCAAACTCGTTGAGCTTGGCCTGCGACTCGAGCCTGTCGCCCAGCGGCGCAAACCAGTTCCGGACCAGATATGTCGGAGCTGCATAGGCCTTGAACGTCACACTGACCACAATGCCAAAGTTGGTTCCACCGCCCCTGATCGCCCACAACAAATCGTCGTCGTTCCGGCACTCGACGGCACCGGCCGGCCGGTGTTGACTCGGCACACAGCCGACGCAGAGAAGTTGCCCCGACTCGACGCTGACCACCACGGCACCCACAACGGCATCACAGGCCAGACCGTGCAGCCTCGCCAGATGCCCAATGCCGCCCTGCAGCCACAGCCCCGCGCCCACGCTCGGGCGCGCCCCCAACGGCACCGTCAGACCCGCCGCCATAGCCGTGCGGATGATGTCGCCCGTTTTGCAGCCCGCCCCGGCAACAACCAGCGCGCCAGTGCCAGTGCCAGCCCCAGCCCCCTCCGCGGCCGCAACAACGCTCGCCCGGTCAAACGCGCCCATATCCACCGCAACAACACCCGGCCACAGACACTGGCCCCCATGGCCCCCCCCAACAACCGTCAACCCCACCCCATTCCGCCGCGCCCACCAAACACACTCCTGCACCTCCCGGACCCCCCCGGGCCTCACAACCGCCGCCGGACAATGCCGCCGCGCCTCCCGATTCTTCACCACCACCACCACCCCCCCGGCCGCCACACCCAGCTCCACCACCCCCCGGGACAACTCCGACAGCGCCGTCCCCGCATACCGCGAAAACGCCACCATGACATTCGGCTCCGCAAACACCAGCTCCGCCCCGCCTTTCCCCCCCCGCCGCCCCAGCGCGCGACACACCCCGCGCCACGCGCCCCGCACCGCCGCGTCCGGCGCGACAAACCCGGCAATGAACGGCGCGAGCCGGTCCAGCGCGCCATCATCGTCCGCCGGCACGCGGATGGCGCCGGTGAGGGAGACGGCTGTGTGGTGCGGTAGTAGGGCGGTGCCGCTGTCGAGTGGGAGGGCGGTGCCGCGGTGGACGACGACGACGAGTGCGAGGGTGTCGTGGGTGTGGGTGGTGTGTAGGTGGTGCAGGGCGTGCTGGAGGATGGGGCGCTTGGGGTGCATGCCGTACATGCTGTGGCAGAGGAGGATGAGGTCGAAGGTTTGTTTTTTTTGGGAGGGGGGGGTGATGGTGGGGTTGGGGGGAATGTTGGTTGGGTGGATGGTGGGGGGCCGGGTGAGGGAGGGGAGGGGGGAGGAGGGGTTGTCGTTGTCGTTGTCGTTGTCGTTGTCGGCGGGGGTACAGAGGCTGAGCTTTAGGCGGGAGGCGAACAGCTGGTTGGGCTCGAACGCGGTGTATTGCGTGATCTTGTCCTGCTGGTGGGTGGGCAGATGCGCGAGGACGGTCTGGGGGCCGGGCCCGATTTCCAGCACCGAGATGTGGGCGCGCGAGTCGAAGAGCGGGCCGAGCAGCTGGGAGAGCTGCGGGATGATGAAGTCCTGGTAGGTCGTCCATCCTGATGACCGCAGCAGCGTGTCGAAGCCCGCGCTGTACTGTGCGTCCGACAACGGCTGCTTCGGCGACGACGGCGCTGTCATGGCGTCATGTTTCTGCCGGAGAGCCAGCTTCAGGGCGTCGAGAGTTGCCATGGTTGTCTTTTGTAGTTCGGTCTGGTATTGGCGAGGTTGGTTTGTCCAAGTGCAGTGTTGGGGGAGGAAGGCTTTGGTTTAGGAAATGGGGGGGGGGGGGGGGGGAGGGTTTGGTTTAGGGAAGGGGGGGGGGGGGGCAGAGTATTAACTCATAGCCCTCCGTTTGCTGCTGCACCAAGCGTTGCCGTTGGACTGGGCCTGATTGGTGACACAATATCTGCAGCTGGCCTCACTGCAGCTGGCGGTGTTTGTTTGGGGGTTGTTTACAGCAAGGCTGGACAGGCACACCCCGCCTCGCGAGATGTTGGCCCTAGGTATTTTGACCTCATTCGGTGATCTGTCTTTTGTGTTAGGGTTGGGTACCTACCTATGCTTGAGAGATTCGGGGATATGGGCTAGACTGGTTCTGCAGTTCAGTGCCTCTACCCGTTTGGTTCCTTTGTCGTGGCTCCCTTCATTTCCGCTGCCAACAGTACGCAATAGTGTCTTTGCCAGTTTCCATGGCAGTGTTTTCTCCTTGCAACAGTCTGTCTCAACCTGTCCGCGGCTGAGTCGGAGCAATGAGATGGGCGAGAGCGATGCGACATCAGAGTCCGTAGCTTGTGGCTTTTTGAAGCTTCGGGACTGTTTCATTCTTCTCTTTTTGCTTCTTGGTACCGGCCCATTAAAGAGACTTGAGTCTCTCCCGGTATTTCAATCAAACTTTGAGCCTCGTCTACCTCTTCGGCTGTTGGTGTTCAGTAAATAAGAGCACAAGCAGAAACTCCCCCCTTCCGGGTACTGCAGAAACAATTCATGGCCGCAACAATCTCCCCACCGACTTCATCCGGTCGCGCACCCTCAACTGCCGGTGCTCCATCTCGTAGAACAGCCGACTTTGGATCTTCTCTCGATCAAAGTGTGTATGCGGGAGGACATAATGTCCCGCGAATGGCTCTGACAATCCGCATTCCGGTGAGCCGTGGCGAGGCGAGAACCGCACAGGCTGCGGGGGGGTGCGGACACTGTGGAGCGAGCCGATGGCACGATCCAACTGCTCGGCCAGATGGTTCATCAGATTCGTCATCACGCCGACCTGGGCGCTGCATGGCGGGAACACCGCTGGGCCTGGCGGGGTACCGGGAGGTGTGGGCTGCTGTAGTGCCGTGAGCTGAACGAGGAACGAGGTGGACAGGTCTTCGAACACACCCAGTAGCGCCTGGTGACATGCGTGTATCATGAGATGGATCGAGGCGCCCAGGGCACTGTCGATCACCAATGAGCTCTGGGCCAACACCCCGCCTTCATCATCCGTAAGCCTCGGGGGCGGCACTGCTCCTTTCGCCGCGTAACGGTCCACGATGTTGACCAAAGAGCACGCGGCCCCAAAGATATCATCGACTGCTGGCGAGGACATCGACACCAGCGCCCGGGCTGGTGTGGCCAACGCCCGGCCGGCAAGATGAATCCGCAGGTTTATTTGCGCCAGCTCTTCAAGGGAATAATCGGGCACACCGGGGTGGGCCCATGCGTAATCGCCCACGACGTCTCCTGCCGCTGAAGGCATGTCGGGGCAAGGTTCCTCAAACAGGGGAACACAGGGAATCGTGGGAGCCGCGGTGGGCTGTGAGAATGATGATAGTTGGCACATCCCGGTCGAAAATTGGCTGCTTTCGGACCCGAATGGCGACATCAGCCACTGGTCTGGTATTGGGGGTGTCGCCAGATCCGGCGCAAGCTGATGTGTTTGGTCGCACCGTGGTGTTGTGGCCGCCGGTGAGAGAGAGACTATTTGTGGCGGAACATGTTCTTGCACTTGTTGGGTTTCGGAGTGCTGATTTGGAGGCTTAGAATCCCCCATGCCGAAGCTGTTTGACACAAAGGACGACGCGGTTGACGGCGGCGATGAGGTTGGCGGGGGTGACAGCGACTGCGACAGTGCTCGGGGTAACGATGCCGATGACGAACACCTGGAAACCCGCCGTGCCCGCTTGCGGGGCGGCGGCGCGCTCGAGTCCCGTTGGAGCCTTGGACGGCCAGATCGTAGTTGTGCTATGGGTGCTGTCAGCGTACTGGTAGTAAGCGTTTCTCAGACGCACAGTACGTACGGCTGTATATGCAAACCGCCCCGGCCTTCCTACACCGGGCACAAGGAGCCGACGAAACCACATGTCTGCCCGGGGTTGCCTGGCCCTCCTTGGCCATCCCTCCTCGGCTCAAAAGCCCATCCCGCGCGTCACTAACACAACGGACCTTCTGCTCATGACACCGGTCGCATGATTGCCTGCGGGGCATGGGCGGAAGCACCGGATCGACGGTGCGCGGGTGTGGTAGTGAGACGGTCATGTTCAGTCGTGGTGATGTGATTCTGTCGCCAGTGGAGTGAGTTGCATGTTGAGTCGATGGGAATTCCTAGGCAGCAGTCCTCTCCTCCTTATTCCCATCCCGCTGCTCAAGATCCGCGCCGGCAAGGTGGGGAGGACCCGCTCGTGGAGGCCTGCAGGTGCTAGGGTGTCGACAAGGGGCATGGGCCCAGTCCAAAATCCCTGTCCGTTCTCTTGGTTGAAACAGAAAGGGGAGCGGCGGACTTGGAGATGCGCCGCCGGCGCCAGCTGGCTGCAATGATGGGCAGCGGGGCGCATGCAACCACGTTTCTACCGCTGACTTTTGGAAATCGCTGTGCCGTAGGCGTCTCCGGAGCCATTTATACATATGCAGCAGCCGGGCATGGTTCAGGATGTGAGGTGGTCCGCCCTGAGTGTGAGCCCGAAGAGACCAGACTTCTTCGCACACTCTCGAGTCTTCAGGTCCGATACATTTTCCGAAACCGAGACATCTTGATTCTTTGCGAAAGGGTTTCCGGGATTACCGTCCTGCGTTCAGGTCGATGCCACCCTGATGGTTGCGTTCGCGCGCCCCACTTGTACACGGCGCGCCTCGTGGCGACACCGCGAATATTCTTGGCATCTTTGTTTCGTTCCCCGTGGCTGCGCCGTTGGCCCCGGCAACGGTTGAAACAATGAGACCGAGCGACTGGTCCCGCGGGAACGGGCGATTGGCCAGCATGCTGCTGGATAGAGAAGGGAGCATAGTTTGCGAGGATACCCCTCCAACCTTCAAGACCAGGGTCGATCCATCGATTAGCGCCCCGTCTTGGCAAGAAGTCAAACACCACCATGACCACGGAGTAATTAATTATTAACAACTTGGAGATATTCACAACATCCACAGGCCATTGGTCGGTCTTCTGCAGTGCTCGAATAAAATTGTAAAAAATCACCCGCCGTACCTGCTTTGGAATAGGATCATCGGATGTGTTCCACATGCGGGTGCCTGGTGCCTGCAAGTCCGGACTCCGGTTTGGATATTTCGACGGTGCTCGAGATATTTCGACGGTGTCTAACCGTTTTGGGAAGCCGGCCCCACATATGCTAGCCACACCAAAATTTTGCAGTGCGCAGCACCGCATGTGCCGGCTTGCAGAAACGCGGCATCGTCGGCCACAACACCCAAAACTGCAGCATTGAGGCCATTCCCAACTATCGCCACTATGGCCGACGACCAAGATTGCATAGTTCTTAGGGTTCGTGCCCTTCGACCACCCCCCCCGCGACCGCCTTCGCCGGCCGACCTGCCCGTCGACTTGGAAGCCGACCTGCCCGCCGACCTGCCCGCCGACCTGCCCGTCGACTCGGAAGCCGACTCGGAAGCCGACCTGCCCGTCGACTCGGAAGCCGACTCGGAAGCCGACCTGCCCGCCAACTCGCCGGCCAACTCGTCCCTGCAGTTGAGGTTTACCGACCTGTCCTCGAAGAACTAGTCTACATTCGTCTCCCTTTTCTAGGAGGCCAATAACACGGCTCGACAGATCGGCTTCTATATCACTATCAAACGTAGTTACAACTAGGGTCCTAACAGTATACCTCGTCGGTACGACCTTACTTGCGTAGAGGGCGAAGAGGTACCCTTTTAAGCAACAGGTCGGCGGCCCTAAGCAAAATCAGTTAAAAAAGACTGTCTCTAGAAAGCGAAGGCGGTCTACTACCGTATAGTTAATATATAGCAATTCGTAGTACGCTATTCTAACTATAACTACTCCTTTAATACAACTTAAGCTAGCTTTTTCGCTAGTTATTGACGACTTAACTACGATAGCTATATTATCGCGAGTATACTTCGACTTGCTAAGCAGCTAAAGAATACCGCGAGTAACATCCTTACTATAGTCCGCCTTAAATTCCTATAGATCAACGTTATACGTTCAGACATCAAGAATGTTATCGCTATATATAAGGATAAGCTTACTAGGGCGCTTACCCTTATATAGATCTTCCTTAACCGCCTTTAAACTAAGCGAGGTAGTAGCTTCCTCCGTATCTACCGCTACGATAGTAGTAGCGATAGTAAGATCGAACGTATATTCTAGACCTACGATTAGTATATTAATTAGTGGCTTAAGAACCTAGAGGTTCTATCTATAGATTGTATATATAAAGTAAACAGGTTTGATATACCCCTATTATAGATCTATAGTTTAACCTTAATGTATATAACCTTTAACGTTAGGTACTATTTACTTAGTAGCGAACGCGAGGGTTACTATACTTAGGTATTAACCTACCTCCGGGATATAATAACTAAACGCGCGATCTTACGCCTATACGTTATTATTATAGATTACAACAAAGCATTTAAACAAGCGTGTCAAGCAGTCTTTAGCGATGAAGTTCAATACTAAATTTGCCTATAGTATATTATAAAGAACGTTGCATTTAACACTAAGAAGAAGTAGGATAGGTCTCTAGAGGGTATAGCGCTAGGTAAGCGAGGGAGCGCTAGCAGTTATCTGCGCCTAGATGACGATTTATTATAGTCTTCTAATGTAGCTAACTATCGCGACTTTTCTATTAACCCCGCTAACTATAGCGACTTCGCGCGCCTTACTAGCGCGCGAATACTAGTTCAAAACGACCGTATCTAGTACTTAGATAATGCTATTTATAACCTACAGACAGCGCCTATTCTTAGGCGCGCGCCTTCTAGCCAAGTGCGCAAGTAGTTAGATAATACTAACGGGTTTCTAGCTACTTAGGCTTCAGTTGTCTATATAGATAACGTCGTAGAATTCTAGGAGGAGTAGCAGACTCTAATAAGCGAGTTCTAGGGTTAGCTAGGTAAGTTTAGCTATAAATTACCGGAAGTAACCCCAAAGCTAATCTCTCTACCTATATATAGATCTAATCAAGTATCTTCGCGATACCTACTTCCCCCTCCGCCTTAAATTCGCCTACTTCGCGATTAAGTAGTACCGTAATTTCGGTATAAGAGTTACCTCTCGTACTAAGGGTACGTATAGTGTACTTAAACGCTTGCTTAAGACCCGCCGTCTAGATCTTAATTCGCTGCTCGATACTATCGAAGAGACCCTAGCGCGCCTACGATATAATTATATAACAAAGTATCACAAACAGTTATCTAAGAAAGTAAGGAGGTACTCCTACGCTATAGTCAAGCTACTACGGTACCTAGTTAGCTTCGCGGCGTTAGATTTGATCTACTAGTAGCTAGAACTTACGATTAAGTACGTTAAGGGTAAGCGAGGGCGAATAACTTATATAACTACGTTTAGAACATAGTATAGGTTACCCTACTAGTACGAACTAACTACGCTTATTCGGGTTAGTAGGAAGGTTAACAAGTTGCAAGTTAGTAGGTACTAGTAGCTTAAATATAAGCAGGTAAGTTAGCTTTTCTAGAACATTGCTTAATATATACTAACTGCTTTAGCCATTAACTACTAAGTAGCTTGCTATTCGCAACGAAGAAGACCCTAAACAAGTCGTTACTCGCCGACAAGCCCGCAATAGCCCCTAGCCACTCCTACTACAAGCAACTAGCTAACGCCAACCGCCGCTACCGCCAGTAGGCGAAAGCGCAAGCGTAAGGCGCGACCTCTCCTACGACGAGCCTCCACACCTAGCCAAGAGGGCTAAGAAGCTTACGGCAGCCTAGCTAAGCGCTTAATACTAAGCTAAAATGTAGGGTATAAGAGAGTAGATAGCTAGGATAACAGCAGCTTTAACAACTCTCTCGTAGACGTACTTAGCCTATTAACAACTACCGCCTCCCTCGTAGATACTACCGTCATTGCAGTTCGCGATGCCCTTACAGGTTGCAATACCGTCGTAACCGCTCGCTACGCAGTTCGCGATACCCTTACAAGTTACAATGCCATTGCAACCGCTCGCTACGCAGTACGTAGAGGCTACGGCCAGGCCATCGTATACTATACCTACCTAATTTCCTATAGCGCTAGTATATAGAAACCTATATAATACCTATTAGGGTAGCAATAGCTAGGGTCAATAGCAAGGTTAGATCAGGGGGGCCTAGTACGGGTAGTGTAGATAGGTAGTATACCTAGTTTTGGAGAAAAGTTTTGTGCATTTTGTTAAGATTAATCAAATATCTAGATTTTACTGCATTTTTGAGCGATCTGGGTTAATACTATAATTTCGACGGATTGAACTATCTTGAAGTATGGTTGTGGCCGACGATGCCGCGTTTCTACAAGCCGGCACATGCGGTGCTGCGCACTGCAAAATTTTGGTGTGGCTAGCATATGTGGGGCCGGCTTCCTAAAACGGTTAGACACCGTCGAAATATCTCGAGCACCGTCGAAATATCCAAACCGCCGGACTCGGGAGATCCGTGATCGGTTCCTGCAGGCAGTCCAATGGAGTAGGACGGCAGCTGCAGCTACGGTTGCCGTTGCAGTTGCGGTTGCGGTTGCGGCCGTAGCTTCCCATGAAAAGAGGGGCTCTCAAGGTGGGGTATACGTCGCCTAAAGTGGGGCGCCTAGCCCTGTGAGGAAGGGAGCCCGGCGAGGCAAGCCGGGCAAGGTCAACAAGCTTCCAGCGATAACACAGGAGCTTGGACCACAGCACGAAATTAGATTTCGTCCTCAAGACGAGTCAAGAGTCGTCTCCCTCAACCCATCGCTTCTCATGATAACAGTCCATTAACGCCCGCACGTGTTCCAAACGAGTCGTACGATCCGATGCTCCCCTACTCCACCCGTCACATCCCTGCCTCAGAGATCGCCCAGATTTTAACATTTCCCATTGCTCGCATCGGTGATGCGCCGACAGAGCATCTCGTACTTGCATCTGTCTGTTGCATCCCTAAATCGGCCCTGCGAGACACAAATCAAGGTGAGGTATACACCAAGACAAGTCATAATTAAGTAGCGACGTGAAGTGGGTATCACGATTGAGGCAGCCAGTGCTCAGGAACAAGCTGACATCACATCCAGACACATAAGTAGCTTGTACGTAGCTGCTATCTACAAGTGCATATACCTATTATGTATCTTCTTCACCGACACGCTTCCAGTTAGCGCGACTGACGCGATTGCGCTCGTGGTAGATCCCAGGCATGCCAAGTTAAGTTATTACCGTTGCATCTCCACCTGTTCCTGGCGCTGGTGGAGCAACCCCTCCAAGGGGCAGCTATGTACACAAGTCTGGGAACAACATTACCAAGAACAGGTGAGGGCGCGAGGTGAGTGGCGTCCGGGCCGGCCCTCCCCACAACCACGGTTTCGGGACGAAGCACTTGTCTGTAGGGACTAGGTAGGGACTAGCAAAACAATGAGGGTTTATTCAAAGTGCTTAGGGTTACGCCACCCCGCCGAGCCCTGTGGCTTTCATCGACTTGAACTCTATCGTATGCCTGGCATGCCTCTCTGCGGCAATGCCGTTTCAGCAATGGTGCGACTGGTGATCAGCAGCCACTGAGCTACATGATGTCAGCACTGTTTCTCAACACCATCAACGCTGATTTAAGGTTATTTCGGGCTACACTCAATGGTTCACCCCTACCCGTATTCGCGGTCGTGGGCCTTCTCTCCGCACTCCGGAGGCTGTTGGGATTTAGGAACCCCGGTGGCTGTGTGGGTCGTTGGAAAATCCATCTCCCTGCATCCCCTACCATACCGGCAGGCCGACGCATTGAGTATCCTACCTTGGTTGGACATTGGGACCAGAGCCGATAAGCCCTTGGGGATTCCAGGAACTGCCGGAGGCATTAATTTCTCTTGAGAAACGTGCATGGCAGCTCGCAATGATAGGGAACCAGGACCCGAAATGAAATGCCGCAGACAACCGCCTGCTGCAGGTCGACAGGTTAACAAGATTGCGTACTCTGTATGTACTGCATACTACCTTGCCTAAACGCTGTGCCGACGCGTGCCAAGGGCTATGTATATCCACTTGCTTCACTCTGACAGGGCTGTTGTCGCATCGCTTGGCGCTGGGCACAGAATCGGGAAGGTGTGAACGGTCAAGGCCCTGCTTGCATGTGAGCAGTCTCCATTTGGGCAGGTGCCGGCTCCTCGCTCTCGCCGCAGTTGGAGGCGCCATGATATGGAACTTCCTGGGGATCCCGTGCTATATCCGTGAACATCACCTTCCAATCCAATCCGTGTTGTCAAACGTGGAGGAGACCCTGGACAATGACCGATATGTTGAGTGCCACGTCCCAGTGTTTGGACGGAAAGTTCAGAGTAAGAACTCAATTGACTCGAGTCAAGGTTCGCCTCGAAACTGCCGATCCAAATCCAACTATGATACAGAGTAAGGCCTTTCGCATCTCTGGAGCTCCGGTCTACGGAGTTGAAGACTATACTCCCCAAGTGCTTGTCCGCAACCAAGCCGATGCCAAGTTCGTCTATTAAAGTATCCATCCCTCTTCAGCTTATGCTTGCATAAACCCCCTTCCAATCATGGATGGAGGTGATTGGTACGGAGATAACTCCGTAGAGTAACATCGGGGGCCGCGCGCTTACAGGGCCCCACCGGCTGTCGCAGCGTCCGTCGTCGCGGTGGCCGTCGTCGCATATCATCGCTCTGGATATTGTCGCTTGTAATAGTAGTTGTCGCTTGCGGTAGGCGTCATCGCGTGCGGTAGCTGTCCTCGAGGTAGCTCCGGCCTATAGAGGGCACGCGCGACGGGCAGGGCACCAGAAAAGTATGGTGAATTGACGCTGTGGAAGTATGGCGGACCGTCTGGGGGCGCCAATATCTGGGTGCTGCACACACATCAAAAAATCGCAAAAATGCCGAGACGTCAACTCGCTTGCATGGCACAGCGTGATGACTGATAAGGGGAATTCTCGGACTGTATTGGTATTTTTGGAAATGCAGTCCTACTGCTGTTGTCGTCAAGGTCACGCGTTTGCGAGAAGAAAGAGAAGGAAAAAAACAATTGCAAAGAGGAATATCCCTCGGGCTTATGCTTTGGTCATCAAGCTATCAACCGATTCATAGACAAGCTGGTGATCCTCGTCCGTTGCCCTAATTCACAAACAACCCATGACCAAAGACTCGGCAAGCAAATATCCACACACTCGTATACGTATAGTTATCCCATCTCATGTCCATCCTCATCCGCCGTGGCAACATGTCCACCAAGACGTCCCCAAATCCCCGGTGTTGCCTAGGCCACCGTCATCTCCTGGTCGCCGTCATCGTCCGAGCCGTCGTCGATGAATGGGTTTCCATTCCTCTTGCGCGTCCGCACCGGCACACTCTTGAGCTTGAGGCTCGCCAACGCCTGGATTATGGCGTCTTCGTCGACGTCGATGTGGTAGGTCTGCATGCTTGCTTTGACCCGGGCGTGCAAGAGCTGCTTTGTGGTCTCCGTGAGACCGGCGTGGCTGTCGATGTCGATCTCCATCGCATCTTCCGCAACCTCTGGGCCCGGCGTGAGGGCCGTCTGTTTGACGAACAGGCCGTCGTCGTCGTCGCCCTCGTTGTTGGGCTCCCCGTCCTCAAGGTGCATGGGCAGGACAATGTCCCGCACAGCAGGGTTGAGGTTGGTGTAGACGAGCCAGTCTGCCACACCCTGTGCGGACCAGTTCATCGTGTCGGCCGCGCGGAAGTCGTCGATCGCCCGAGCCACCCGGCAATGTTGCTCGGTCATGTAGGGCTCCCGCGGAGTGTCAAACCAGTTCAGACGGGCGGCGCGCAGGATAAGGAACAGGCTGACCAGACGGTAGATTGATAGCGCTTTGACCCAGTGCTGAAGTGCCGGCCGATTCGTAAGTGACGCGATGAGTCTAATGGGCGTGTTCTTAAAGATCCCCGCCGCGTCTGCCTGCAGCAGCTTGGTTGCCTCTTCGAAAAGTCCAGACAAGACATTATCGATTGCGCGGGGTGTCGGGTATGTCTCGCCAATGGCCTGCCATATCGCCTCCTTGACATCGACATCATACCTGATTCGCTTCATGAGAAGGGCCCGGAATGGGTAAACCATTCCGGCCTTGGGGAGGAGATTTCGTAGCCGCAACCGCGCGGGAGGCTGACCGCGTTTGGCGGGCGCCGACTGGGAGGTGGAGGCGGCAGCAGGAGCGACGGAGTGTCTGCGCTTCTCGCCGCGCTGAACCTTTTTGCCGCGATTGAGGCCCATGGTAAAAACGCCGGTGGCGAGGAGAATCAATCGGGGGGGGTTAGGTTAGGGGGAAAAGACTATTTTCAGAACCCTAAATTAGTGAGATAATTCAGAAACAGGGGAGTAAAATATGATTGAACCCTGGAAAGGTAAAGACTTACAGCCGAAAACCTAAACGACGTACAACCCGGAGGCCGCGATGAGGATATTGTAAATCTTCCTAATGTTTAGGCGATTTGTGAATTTCGGGGTGATGGCAAGTGGGAAAGATTCCAAAATGGCCAGAGAGACTTGTCAAAGAAAGAAATCTAGTCAGTCGAGAAAATAAAAGGGTTCAGACGAGAATGGTTTAGCGGATCAAAACCTTTCTGCGAACAAGAAAAAAGTCGAATGTGTATTTCTATCCTATATGCTGTTGATAGCTAGCTTGAGCAAGTATGCTGAAAAGGAAAACTGCAAATCATGTTTTCATTTTCAAATACCAAGAGATCTCGAACTCATAACTGCCATCCTACAATTATAGGGGGGGGGGGGACTCAGAATAGCGAGACTAATTCAATTGCTAAGGAAAGCCAAAAGACGAAATGGAAAATAAACATAAAGAAGGCGGGAGAAGATCAAGAACAACTAAAATATAGCCTAGAGTTTATGAGCTTGGCAATTCAAGCGTATTGCAATGTTACATAAAAGCACAAGTTGAAGATAGCTGCAACAAATCGTAGACAGAATACTTTAACAAAAAGCGTATGGGTACTTGCAGCGCGAACTGCAGTACCAGTCTAGAGAGGCCTCGAACCCACATCCCTCGAACCCACATCCCCCAGGTCTCAAACTTTCTACAAGAGCGGAGCTTACGTACGAATAGAGTGAAGTGGACGAGCCACATGAGAATCACGGTGTATGACCGGGCTTGTAGTGGGAATTGAACCCATAACCTGCTGGGAGACAGAAACGACAGCGTGTATCGGTAGACCATTGAGCCAACCATCCCAAATTTGAGTTAGAACTATGGGACGGGTATGAAACTTATAACCCTCTTGCGGGGGTGGCGGGGGCCGGCGGGCAGGTGGCGGCGTGACAGGTGACCTTGTTGTCATCCGATCCCGGGCACCGTATTCGGCGGCCGTGAAGGCCTGAGGGCAGCAGCTAAAACTCAAAACATCAAGACCACCTGGCCGACTGTGGCACCCATAGTGGAAGACCGTCGCGGCTCGAACACTGAACAGCCAACCGTTTTCGTGACTTCGATCCCCAACTTCGTCTCCTTGTGGACAAAACAACAAACGGTATGCAAACAACAACCCACCTATGGACTCTCGCAATGAGTATCCAAGTCCCAGTTTCCGTTTCGACAAAATCCTCATTTCGGACTTGGCAAATTTACAAACCACACCATCAACCCGGGTACGTGCCTCTCCAGTCAAATTCCTCCAGCGTCGCCCCCGCCAGAACCAACTTCCCCGTATCAATTGTATGTCTCTCCCAACTCCCAAAGCTTCAACACGCTTTCTCTGCCTTTATTCTTGTGATGTGACGCTGCTGATGTGTGGTCAGGTTCACAGTGGAGAATGCTGTGGGTCCCGGCTTATTGACACCCCCCTGAGTATCCCCTAGGCAACCGTGCGACCCCCTCAACAGCATTAGGAGGGCATCTTTACAGCACAGGACAGGCAGTGAGCCATGATATCATGAAACCCGCATTGATCGTCCCATCAATTCGAAAACGAAGAAGCGTGGAAGCAACCCGCCCACATAAACTGTAGTCCGACCCCAATTCCCTACCAATAACCCAGTTGCGCCCCCCAACAGTCTCCCAAACTCCCCCCCACCCCACACACTCACTTCTCCTTCTGCACTACCCTCTCAACCTGACTCTCCACAGCCCCATACATCAGCTCATACGGAATCTCCTCCGGCCCCGGCACCTCCGTCAGACCCGCCGCGCGCACCAGCGGCATCAAAACCGCCATCTGCGCCGCCGCGCGCCCCGTCTCCTCCCGCGCCTGCGCCGCCAGCTGGGCCCGACCCGCCGCATCCTCCGCCCCCTCCGTCTTCCGCGCCAGCACCCTGGCGCGCGCCTGGTGCGCGCGGTACGTCCGAAGCGGCGGCAGCACCTGCTCGTCGAAGAGCGCGAGGCTCATCCTGTAGGTCGCGGCGCTGTGCCGGACGGCCGCGGAGCACACCAGGGCCTCGGCCGCGTCCCGGGTCGCGAGCAGGCTGCCGCGCAGAAAGGCCTCCATGGTGCGGGCGAGCGGGGCCGCGCGGATGCCGCCGAGGTCGGTGGGCTTGTCGCCGAAGACGCGGTGGTTGTGCGACGGGGCGCGGTTGTAGGCCGGCAGCCTGTCCGCGGCGGCGAGGATGCCCATGGCGCGCATGAAGTCGTCGCCGACGGCGCCGACGGCCGCGCAGCAGTCGTAGGCGATGGTCTTGATCTTGGGGGCGACGCCGAGGAAGGTGAGTTGGGAGGCCTTGAGCTGGTTGAACTCGGGCGAGTTGACGGCCAGGCCGAGACGGGTGTTGAGGTACCAGTCGACGTTGAGGTGCTCCATGAAGGGGATGTTGAGCGGGTCCCAGAAGAACTTGAACTCCTGCCGCATCCACTGCCAGCTGAGGTGCTTGCCGATGGGCCCGAGGGGGAAGAGGTCCTGGATGAACCTGCCTGGCATTCTCGCGGCCTTGGCCGCTTCGCGGGACCAGGCGTCGGACCGGAGATTGAGAGACGCCAGACGGCTGGTGTAGTTGGCCGTCTGCGCCGGGTGGAACTGGTTGTTGGTCATGTCCATGCACGCGGCCAGGCCGCCCGTTGGGCTGATGGTGTACCCTCCCTGTGAGATGAACTTGTCAAAGTTGGTCCGGAGGAAGTTGGGGTTCTCCTTCTGGGTGTCGAAGAACTCGCCAATGTCTTGCAGGGTGGATAGGAGCAGCACCGTGAGGGGCGGTGTCACGGGCTTCCCATCTCCGGCGCTCTCCCCCGTCTTGGCGGCCAGCCGCTTGATAAGGGTTGATCCCGGTTCGAAAGATGCATCCTTGGCCATGTCAATGAATGTGGTGTTCTTGAGGCCGTAGAAGAGATCCCCCGCGTAAGCCGTTCTGTCCTGGACACCGTAGGTGCCCTTCCCAACCGGCACGTTGGGCAGGCCAAGCAGTTGGAGGACGGTCTTCAAGAACATGGCACGCTGGTCGACCGGATGGTGGTTGGCGACACAGCCCGCGAGCTCGATGGCGCCCATGCGGTGCATCTCGGCGAGGAAGATGATGGCCAGCAGGTCATCGTAGTCTTGGTCGATATCCGTGTAGACCAAGATGCGCGGCTTCTGCTCTGGCTTGCGAGCCGCCACCAGCTTTCGAAGCTTCACATAGGTTTGGTACTCTGTTGTGTTCTTGGCGAACGGAATTGCGGGTGTGGCGGCCGCGGCTGCCGGACTGGGCTGGCTACTCGGCATGGTGTTTGTCCGCCAGGGTGGCTGCGACCTTGTCGATCCCGCGTTGGCGTTGCTGGCAGTCTGGCTTATCCTTGTGGACGACCTGCTGAGTGGCTTCCTTGCCGCACCCGTAGTTTGCGAGGGCCCTTTGACAAGAATTGGCCTAGTACCGGACACGGCAGCAGGTGGGGCCAGGGGACGCTTGATGTCGTCAGTCTTACAAGCGCTGCTCTGGCGGAGAAAGATGCCACTGTTGCCGGGGGGTTGGCCGTTTTTCTGAGAGTATGGAGAAGACATGACGAGGTCGGCAAGGGTGAAAGTTGCGTATATATAGGCAGGTACCGTGTGGGGGGGATTGGCAGATGGTTGGAATGGGTCAAAGAAAACTAGAGTGATGGCGAGCTAAACTACCAACTCCATGGGGAACAAAGACACTTTATACAGAACTACGGTGTCCGCTCCTTGGACGAACCACATGCTTGTGGCTGGACATTGCCCGTGACCCCATGGCATTCGGAACCAAATCTGCCCCAAGAACGATAGGCCGGCAGGATTGGTTTGAGGTCAAGTGGCTATGGTCTTGTGAAATACCGCCGGCATGGTGACCAGGCGCAGCCACCATCACGGCCCGTCGGCGGCAACGATGAGCCCAAGAATACTAGCATCGGCGGATCACTAACCTTGGCTGAGGGAGAGGTGGTCTCAAAAACGGGCGAAGGAGCTGTCGGGCCGGCTGCATGGCGGCTGCAGGATGATCGAGCATTGGGGTTTTAAGGGCGATGGAGGAATTGGGATCTGAGAGTCTTGGGACCTCACGGCGCAAGCATGTGGCGAGATGTGGCTCTATTCTGATGATGGAAGGGGAAAGAAGAGAGGAAACCCGCGGTGGCTGCAGGCGCTATCTACAGAGTGCCCTGCCAACACTAACAGAGAGGAATGAAGGAATTGGGGAATCCTTGCAGCCAAGACCACATGTATGTACCTCGCCAAGGATTCGCGTATATGCCTGCAAAAGGTAGTGATCGGCACGTCCAACATTAAAAAATGCCATCCTGAAACTCAGCTCTTTGTCGGTGTTGGCTGAGCCAACTTGGCTCAGTTACGGCTCTGGCCCCGCGTGGGTCTGGGGCGCGTTGGCCCGCTGGCGCGCTGGTGTTGTTGCTGTCGTCGCGTTTTGAAGCTGTAGATAGTTGTCGAACCCAAAATATAGGATCGGAATCTGATTGGTCTGAACAGACGGAGGAATCAACAGTGATGATGGCTTCAATTGTGTCAATCTCTGTAACTGTGAAAAAGCTATGTGTGGCTCCAAAAGCCCATTTCCTCAGGGGAGCCAACGGATACCCAATGCCATACCAAGACCAATCTGCCCCTAACCCCTGAGTAGGTTCATCCAATATCGCCACCATGGTCCTATTTTGCTACAGTGGGTTCAACACACCCCCTCAGAGTGACTGCTAGGCAGCCGCTCTAGAGCACTCCTACAAGTGAGGTTATTCCCAAGATCCAAATTCCCTAGCAATCCAGCTCCCTAGTATCCGTTCCGTTCCGTAGCTATCCAGCCTTAGGCTCCCTCTAGTCTCTATCTCTTGTTTTCTAGTAGGGAGAGTCGGGAGACTCCTTGGCTCCTACCCCCTTACATGGACTATAGGTATCCCGCTATAAGCGCTATACTCTCTTCCGTCAAAGTCTTGCTTGCTCTCTAGCAAATAAGGCTCTTAATAGATACTATATTAATTATCGTAACAAATTCTTGGTGTTTATCTGCCGTTAGGGCCTTTGTAAACCCGTCGGCCATTATCTTCGCGGTAGGCACGTATTCCACCTTGATCTTACTAGCTTCGCGCTCCTACCTTAGCCAATAGTTGTAGATATCTACGTACTTAAGCTTAGTCTATAGAGTAGCGATCTTAGCGTTAACAAGTCGGATAGTCTATAAGTTATTGCACTAGATCGTAATCCAATCGTTGTTAAGATCGACCGATAGTTCGGAGATCAATCCGCTTACGAATATACCTTCTTTAGCCGCTTATAAGAGGGCTAACAACTTAGCTTCGGTTGTTAAGGTTATAACTATATCTTACTTGCTTACGCGCTACGCGATCAGACCGCCAAACAGTTAGATAGCAAAGCCTTATAAGCTTTTCCGATCAATAAGGTTATTAGCAAATAAAGAGTCACTTACTACGATCAGCCAGTCGCCTCCTCCTAATTAGAGGGCGAAGAAGCGTATTCGGTAGAGGTATCTTAGCACTCGGTCGGCCGCTATATAGTAATCTAGGCCTAGGTTGTGATTAAACTAGGAAAGTCTCGAAGCTACGAAAGCGATGTCGGGTCGCGATGTAATAGCGGCGTAGAGTATCGAGCCAACCTTCTTCTAGTAGAATCGCATTGCGCCTAGATCTACAATATTATCGTATAGAAGCAATTCCATCGTCGTTATAGGTATTCTAGGTATAGCTTCTAAATCCGTGAGCTTCGCGATCTTCTTAATGTATAATGTCTGGCTAAGCTAAACGAGCTTCTTGGTTCTCTCGCGGTAGATCTCGATACCTAGGAACTACTATAGCTCGTCGCCGCCAGTAAGTTCGTATTTCTCGCGTAGGCTGCTAACGATCTTATTAACCTTCTCTTGCTTATTCTTACAGTACGCGATTACAATGTTGTTAACGTAAAAGAAGATAATAACGTCCCTATTTATTATTACGTATAGCTCGTATAGTATCTTAACGAATCCTAGACTTCTTAAAGTATTAGTTAGCTTGCGTTACTATAGGAAAGGGGATTTTCTTAGCCTATATAGAGCTTTGTTTAGCTTTAGTATATTCCTATATCTACAGTAGCCCTAGGGTATCTACATATATACGAGCTCGTCAAGGAAGGCGTTTACGAAGGCGTTAACCGCGTCGAATTAGATCAACTCGAGATCGAATCTCGCTGTAATAGCAAGCACTATTCGGAGTAACCGGATCGCGAAAGTAGCAGTGTAATTTTCTTCTACTAATCCCTTCTACTATTAATCACCGCGAACTACAAGCTACGCTTTGCACTTATTAAGGAACCTATCTTAGCTAAACTTATAGACGTAAACCTATATATAGTCCAGAATCTATTATATACCTACTTATTAGCGGGAAACCTTATCCTACAACTACTTAACGCTATAGCTAGCTAAGTAATCCTTCTCTACTTGTAGGAAGAGCGCTTCTAGTAGGTAGTTCTTAAGTTTGTAATGCTATTTCGGCTCGGGAGGAAGGATATCGCGATATAGGCGTTTAATACTATCTTTCTTCTTCATTAGCTATATAACGCGCTTCTTTATAATAGTTCCTTGTAGAGTCTGCTCTTCTTTAGTAGTCTTTGGTTTCTTAGGCTCGATTGCTAGGGTCGCTATCTTTCGCTAGAGTCGGTTAATCGTAGCTCTTATAATAGGCTTGTCTCTCAATGTACTAACTACGGTTAACAGTATACCCGCGTAGAAGGCTGCGTACTATAGTTCGAATACCGCCGCGATTTCTATAGTATTGTCGGCTCGTAAGCTAGTCATCAGCGTAGTCAAAAGAGCAGCGGAAGGTATTATAGGAGGTATTTAGTAGAACTCAGGGAAATCGCTAGAGGCGTCGCCTTTAACTACAATAGTATCTAAGATCTCCTCTTTAAGCTCTTCTTCTTCTAACACGTTATTAGTTAGGTAGATAGCGATATCCTTGTCTTTATCCTTATTCTTGGGTTCTTATTTATCTAGTTTAGTAGCTAGGTTTCTTGTTTCTTGATCCGCAAGCTACTAGGCAAGTACCTCTAGGTTAACTTGCTTCTAATCGATCGCGATACGCTCGAGGTCTCTAGAAAAGACCTGTGTCTCGTTAAAAATAACGTCTCGGGTAGCCACTATATCGTTGGTTCTAGGGTTCTAGATTCGGTAGATGTTAGAGGATTAGTATCCTACCAGGTATCCTACGAATGCTATTGGCTCGAATCTCTATAGTCGGCGCTCCTTCTTTTACGCTGTGGTTGTTATAGCGTAAGCCTTATATCTATATACCTTCAAATGGTTCAGTGCTAGTTTACGTCGCTCTATTACAACTATACTTCGCTTCTCCAGGTGCTCGTAGAATCTCTCAAATAGTATCTTCCAACCGCTTCCTTACCTTAGTATATAATTAAAGAGGTATACCGATACTCGGGAAATCTCAAGCTACAATTTAATCAGGAGGTTAGCGCTTAGAGCTATACAACGTTGTTTTTCCTTGATCACACCCCCTAAGCGCTCTACCACCCCGTTCTGCTCTTACGTATAGGCGGTACAGGGCTCGACTTTAACACCCTTACTCTTAAAGAACGCTATAATAGCGTCGGTCTTAGTAAACTCGTTGTCGTACTTGATTACTTTAGGTTTGATCTCGTACTAGGTCTCTAGTATATAGAAGAGGGTCTTAAGGGCCGCTAGGATATTGTCGCCTTCGTAGGTTCTTATATAATAGTCCTACGTATACCTAGAGTATCGGTTAGTAGCGAGTAGCAGTACGGTATAATCTTATCGCGCGCCTAGGTATTCGTAGAAGTCGATAGCGATATAGTCCCCCGCCTTTAGAAGGTCTAGGCGTAGTTCTCGGCTAATCCGACGTTTAGCTTTGCCGTATCCGTACCCGTCGCACTCTACTATTATAATACCCTTAATTTTAACTCTATAGGTACTATTAACGAGATGTTCGAGGGCCCTAGGGCCTAGGTAACCAAGGCGGAGATACTATATCATCGCATCCGCTCTAGATAGTGCCCGAGCGGTCCACGTATTAAGCTATTGCTTTCGCGTAGCGAAGGCGGCGTATATAGTTGTCTAGGGAATATATTCTAGGACGAATTAATCGTATCGGTCTTGAACGTCGCAGAGGTATACGTTTTCTCCGTGCCGTAGGCAGTCGTTACAAGTGTCCCACTAGATACCGTAGTTTTTAAGTTAGCGGAGGGAGACAAGGTTATATACGAAAGTCGGGCAAAAGGCTACGTCTTTAAGAGTAATAACTTAGGATCCGTTCTTAGTCTTTACTATAATATCGACTTCGCTATATCCCTCGATAGCAACAGGATATTCTCCGGCCTAAACGTAGTCTAATGGGCTTACGAGGCGAGGTAGTAACTTAAACTAGGAGAGGTTGTTACATAGGTAGATAGTTAATCCGGAATCGAGGATAGACAAGTTAACTAGAGGGTATATAAGCTACCCTACTTAGAAGGCTGCTAGTATAGTAAAGAAGCTTGTAGTACATCTTCCGACCGCACGCCCGCACCTAGCTAGCTACTATACCCACTTCTTAAAGTAGGGCGTCAGAAAATTCTCTAATATCTTAGTAGCTTCCTAGCTAGGTACCGATGTTATCTCTAGAGAGGTCTTTGTCTAAACAGGGGGGGCTTCGGCTATTTGATTAGCTATCTAGCACTTTTAGGGGGCTACTACTACTTGCGTAGAGTTTCGGCACTCTTCGTCCACTAATTTCACAGTAGGTATCTCGGAGGCCTTTCGGCGCTCTTCTTCCACTAGTTGTAACGCAGCAGGTCTCTTAGGGGCCTTTCGGCGCTCTTCTTCTACTAGTTATAACGCAGCAGGTCTCTTATCCACTAGTAGCAAAGCAGCGGGTATCTAGTTATAGGCTACCTCTAGTTACAAAGCAAGGCAGCACTCTAGGGAAGCACATTATTATTATATACTCCTACTCAGGGCTAACGCTATAGGGAGTCAATCTTAATCTTAGGATAACTCTTTTAGGTTAGATCTCTATCTCTTCGGCTTTATTAGCCCCGTCTTAGCTTTAAGCAAGGGGTTTACCTTAAGGTTCTTCTCTATTCTCTAGATAATGTTCTCTCTATATATAAATCTCTAGGGGGCTCTCTCTAGGTATAGGTAGTAGCATCTTTCTATATTATATACTCCTTTATACGCCTTGTATAGTGTAACCTCCTCCTCCTCCTATTAAGGGCTTATATCGCTTCTCTTTCTCTTGCCGCTGAATGTCGGGAACGCCCCGTAGGTAACCCTAGGCTTCGATTTCGCCAGGAGGTCTTAGGTACCGATCTAGAGTTAGTAGGTTATATCCTTGATCGTATAGTCTTAGAAGTTAGTAGCAACTACTCTTTGCTTTTTAGATCGAGTGACGAAGGCAAGGGGTATCTAGTTAATCGCTTTACTTAGGTTAGCGATCTAAACAATAGGGAGAGTTCCTTCCTAGATATCCCTTATAATAGCTTCCTCTATTAGTATCTCCTACTTCTTAATCTATAGCTCGAAATCCTCTCGTACCGTAGTCGCGAACCTCGACTATTTAAGGATAGCGTAGTACGCTCTAATCTTCTTGCAGAGGGCTATAGCTACCTCGACGTCGTTAGCGCCAAATCCCTTGCAGATATAGTACCACTTATTAACGCCTTAGTCTATATAAAGTTAGGTTGTTCGGAGCTAGACCTAGATAGTATCTATAATAAAGTCCTAGAGCTTCTAGACTTCCTTCCGTTGTTAGGCCGTATCTTAGGCCTTCTCTCGGTAGTTGTTCTCTAAGATAAAGAGCATCTAGTTCTATACCGTTAACAGGTATACTTGCTTGGCCGTTCGGGCGGCTACAGCGGTAGCCGCGTTGTCGTTGTTGCCGCCGCCGGCTCCGGCGTAAGCGCTAGCGTAGCCGGGGGCAGGGGCGTAGGCCGTGCCGCTTCGGGTAACTCGTAAGACGGGCGTATCGGCGCCGTCGTAGTCGATATCTCGTGCTAGGGTTAAGGCTAGGTTCAAGCGATCGAACTCAGCTATAGTTTTAGCTTCGTATATAGCCTAGGCTGTATCGGGATCGAACTCGCCAGGGTGCTTAAATAGGGCCTCTTTGCCTAGGACGTAGTCGAGCAGTTCGTATAAGGCTACTTTCAAGGTAAACTAGACGTTCTAAGCGTACTAGTCGGCTAGCTTCTTAAGCATAGCGAGGTTAGTAGTCGACTTAGTAGTAGATATCTTAACTACTAGCTAGCTCGAAGGTTTAGTGCTTTTTGGCGTTACTCAAAGGTAATTTGAGTAATAAGACTCTTAATTGTCGAACCCAAAATATAGGATCGGAATCTGATTGGTCTGAACAGACGGAGGAATCAACAGTGATGATGGCTTCAATTGTGTCAATCTCTGTAACTGTGAAAAAAGCTGTATGTGGCTCCAAAAGCCCATTTCCTCGGGGGAGCCAACGGATACCCAATGCCATGCCAAGACCAATCTGCCCCTGACCCCTGAGTGGGTTCATCCAATATCGCCACCATGGTCCCATTTTGCCACAGTGGGTTCAACAATAGTATCAGCCAGTTGTCAAGCGACTAGCCTTTGGCGACCTACAGTTTTGAGTTTACTGAAAACTGTGTAGCTAACCATCAATCGGTAATTATCTGGCAAGCCAATACGCCAACTGCTCATCGCAGATTCGACATTCTTCGTTGAGTTTTGAGTCCTGAAACAGATAGTTATCAGGCCCGGTGCCCACCTGCCCAACAAGAGTCAGGACCAAGTACCAACAGGATCCCAGTTGGGGCAGTTAAATCCGGGACGAACCGCCAGCCAGCAGCGCAATCAACCGCCAACAGCAAGAATGGGCCTATAGCAACCCTACGATTGCCCAGAGTGTGGCATGACGAATCTTCTGTTTCGGCTCACAAGATGAGGCACTCTGGATTCTGGAAGGGCCAACCTCCACCACTCGACAAATGTTTCGCCAACAGACCTGACACACGGCCATGCCAAGCAACCAAAGGACATGCCATCCATCAATAGCTCCTGGGCAAACCAAGCACCTTCTCACTGACATGGTTCAGAATCATCTCCCGGCTCACGGGCGCGATGCGCGGGACCAGGCACTCGCGGAAGTACCGCTCCACGTCATACTCGAGCGCGTAGCCCATGCCGCCGAGCGTCAGGACGGCCCTCTCGCACGCCGCAAACGCCGCCTCGGCCGCCAGGTACTTTGCGCTGTTGCACGCGACCCCCACCGCGTGCTGCCGGGCCCGCTCCAGCGGCTCCTGCGGCTCCTGCGGCTCCGCCCTGCCCTCGTCGTACAGCCGCGCGGCGTGGTACGTCGCGAGCCGGGCGGCCTCGAGCCGCATGTAGGCGTCCGCCAGCGGGTGCGCGACGCCCTGGTTCTGGCCGATGGGGCGCGCAAACACGGTGCGCTCGCGCGCGTACGCCGCCGCGCGGCCCAGCGCCGCGTACCCACCCCAGGCCGAGCGCCTCGCCGGCGAGCAGACAGCGCTCGGCGTTCATGCCGTGCAGGACCATCCGGAAGCCGCGGCCCGCAGCGCCGATCAGCGCGTCGGCGGGGATGCGGTAGTTGTCGAAGAAGACCTCGTTGGCGTCCACGGCGCGCCCGCCCATCTTCTTGATCCGCCGCATGGCCAGGCCCGGCTGGGACCGGTCGAGGTCGATGCAGAATAGCGAGAGGCCGTCGTCGTCGCCCCGCGTCGGCACCGCCTCCCGCAGCGTAGTCCGCGCGAGGAGGATCATTTTGGCCGCCACCTGCGCGCAGGTGATCCAGATCTTCTGGCCCGAGACCCTGTACGAGCCGTCGGGCTGCCTGGCGGCCGTGGTGGACAGGCGCCGCGTGTCGAGGCCCGCGTTGGGCTCGGTCACGCCGAAGCAGACGCGCCACTTGCCCGAGACGATGTTCGGGATGGTGCTGCGGAGCTGCTCGGCGGTGCCGAACCGGGCCAGCGGCTGGGTTGCGTTGACGTTGGCGTGGATCGCCTGGGCGCCCGCCATGCCGGCGCCCGACTCGGCGATGGTCTGCATCATGATGGTGGCCTCGGAGATGCCCAGGCCCGATCCTCCCAGGCGCTCGGGCAGGGCGATGCCGAGCCATCCGTCGCGGGCGAGCGCGGCGTGGAAGTCGGTGGGGTCGGTCTCGAGCTGGTCGTGTTCCTGCCAGTAGGCGTTGGGAAACCGGGAGCATACCCTCCTTACGCCGTCCCGCACTGTGAGCTGGGTTTCGGTGAAGCCGGCCGTGGCCATGAGCGGGCGCGGTGCCGAGGCGGAGAATGGGGCGCCATGCCGTGTGAGATGCAAAGGCCGACAGGCCCTTCGCAGCGGCCAACTAGGCATGCGTGTTGACGGTGATGGAGTTAGCAACCGCGCCATGATGCCAAACCTGGTTTGCGTGGCATTGACCGGCAGCGAAACGACCGGATGAAGCGCTTGCGACGACGGCTGCCGCAGATGTCAAGTGCCAGATGTTCCCGTGGCGGGGGTGGCGCTTGCCGGTGCATGAGATGGTACATGCCTCGAGTTGCGACGATCTTCCCCCAATCAACTTCAGGCTCTCCCCCACTAACGTCTCAGCACACCTTCTGGCAGGCACCTTGCAAACACACCTCCCTCGCTGATTCCCCCATACTCCCCCTCTTGTTTCCCATCATGGCTGCATCCGACATAACCGAGAGGAACTTGATGGCCGCCCTCGAGTCGTCTGTGGATCATCTCCACTCGCTCGGACTGGCACACACCGATATCAACCCGTCCAATATCATGGTCAGGCATGGAATGCCCGTTTTGATTGACTTTGGGCACTGCCGCCTGATGAAACCGATCCAAGGCCTGGGAATCCCGCAGTTCTTCGGACGCGTGCGCTATAATGGACGGCGGGCTATGATCCTCGAGCATCTCCAGGGCACCCCTCCCCGGTCTTCGTTCGACCTCTCAGACCTCAAAATTCCCACTCTCAACCCGCCTCTGCGTCCCAATACCGATACCCGCCCTCTTCCTCGCCTGCTCCGCCTCCACCGTCCGCCAGAACAGCTTCGTCTCCCGGACCAGCCGGGCGCGCTCAATCTCGTCCTCCATCTGGCGCACCTTGCGCACGCGCCGCTCGTTGAGCGTGCGGTAGTTGGCGGACCGCTGCAGCGCGGCCGGCTGGTACAGGGCGAGGCGCGTCACGACCCACTTGGTGGGCACGTTGACGCAGTACAGCAGCAGCGCGAGCGAGAACTTGTCAAAGGCGAGGAGCAGCGAGAAGAAGATGACGACGATGGAGACGCCAAAGACCCAGTAGAGCTCCGCGGCCAGCGTGCCGAGGCCGATGCGGTAGTCCTGGATGTTCATGCCGAAGATGGAGGTGATGAAGGAGAGGGGGAGCTAGGGGGGGTGGGCGGGTTGGTTAGGGTGGGTGGGACGGCGAGAAAAGGGGGGGGGGCCCGCGCGGAGACTCACGAAGATGATGCTGAGGACGGAGAACAGCATGATGGACTTTCCCTGGTTCGACTGCTCGACACTGTTGGCGACGGCTTCCCACGCCGAGATGATGCCCGCGTAGCGGCTCTTGGTGTCAAGCAGATCCTCGAGCCGCTTCTGGCAGTGCGCGGCCGCCGTGTAGAGGCCGTCGATCTGCCTGTACTGCTGTGAGAGGAACACCTCGGACTCGTCGGCCGCTTCAAGCGTCCAGTGTGCAGCCGACTTCTGCGCCTCGGGCAGGTTTGGGTCGTCGTCGAGCGCGGCGCGCATGCGCTTGACATCGCGCAGGGCGGGCGTGCGCGGCGCCTCAAAGCCGGCACGCAGGCCGTAGCTGGGCACCAGAATGCGGGCGACGTTGAGGTGGTACTGCTCAAGCACCTCGCGCTGGATCGACTTGATCTTGCGGATGATGCCCAGATCGCTCAGGATGTTGTCTGACTGCCGCACAAGACCGGCTTCGGGGTTGATGTTCATGATGGCTGCGTGCGCCTCGGCGATCTGGGCCTTGTCGGGGGAGTTGTAGGCGGTCCATATCTGTTGGGCGAGAGCGCCCAGCTCCTGGCGCGACGCAAGCTCCCTGGTTGTCTGCAGCCTGGTTAGGAGGCGGTTCAAGGGGGGAAGGGGGCGCGCAGGTACGTACCACAAAGTTGATGGAGTCGCTGAAGATGTGATTTAGGAGCGGCTGCCTGTCCTCGAAGGTGATGTTCTCGTAAAACACCCGGCAGCAGACGTCAAATACCGCCAAGACCAGATCGTATGGATTCCCAACATCCCGTTCCCCGGTTCTGAGCGCGTTGCGGATGCGTGTGTGCACCCCCGATGGATCATCGGAGAAGTACGAGTCCCAGCGTTGCGGGAAGCTCGTGATGATGGTATCTAGCCAGTGTCAGCATCCGATACCGAGCGTCAAGATTGAGGAACTCACTCTCATCCAGCACAAACACCCATAGCTGGTCCACCATCAGCAGCCGCGGGACCGTGGCCCGCTCGGCGGTGCAGTCGGCGCACTGGCACCATTTGCTGCACCCCTCGCGGCTCGAATCCCGGGTCCTGGCCGTCGCCTTGTACACGATCTGGTCCTGGTCGAGCTTCCTGGTGTCGCGCAAAAAGTTGGCATACTGGTTGTACGACTGGTGCAGGGTCCTGCGGGGGTGCAGGGGCGGGCTCGAGTAGAGGTACTCGCGCACCAGCTCGTCGTCTTCATACGACGCCATGAGCTTGGCAATTCGCGCCGCGCAAAACAGAATCCGCCCAACGACGCCGCGGCGCGTCGTGGCGCGCATGGCCATGGAGCGGAAGTGGTTCATCGACGTGGCAATGGTCTCATGGGCCACCGCGGAGAGGGACGTCTCGTTGATGTGGTGCCCGCGCAGCTCGTTGTGGAAGTTATCCTCGACCCGGTCACGGACATGCGTGGCGGATTCGTTCTGCAGAATGATCGACCGGGTGGCTTCCTCGATGGATTTGTTTTGCCGCTCCCAGCCCTGGGCTGTCTCCCAGTGGAGATAGGGTGACTGTGGGGGGTTAGCAAGCCAGGGCAACGACGAGACAGGGCGAGGGACAAGCATACAACCAAACACATGGCATTGGGGCTGCCTTGGCCTGTTTTGAGGATCTCGCAGCCGGACTCCAGCTGCCGAGTGTGCGGCGCCCCATGCTGGTCGATGCCCTCGCGCGAGTGGCCACGCCAACCCGCGCGGCGGAGGATGTCGTGGGTCTTGGGGTTGCGCTTGGGCTTCTCAAAGAGATCCCCCCTGACCGGGCGCTCCTCGTTGTAATGGCGAGCGATGGCCTCCTGCATGGGGGCAGGCGGGTTAGCCTGGTGCGCTCAAAAGGGGACATTGCCAAACCGACGACATACCTCGACCCAGGACATGTTGTTTGCCGGGATGTGAAACCACCGAAGCATCCCTTCCTCGCATGGAACCATCAGCATGCTTTTGTCGCCGTCTTTGGCAAGGAGGTCGAGCAATGGCGTTGTCTGGTCGGGGAAGCTGCCGTGCAGCTTGGGGTGCGAGTAGGGCTCGCCATCCTTGAAGTAGACTGCGCCGGCCTGTATCCCCTTGTACGTGTTCTCATTGGGGTCGAGTCCCGCGGCGAGGCTCGCGCTCTCCAGCACCGCGGCGATGTTGGGCGAGGCGAGCGTGGCCCCGCCAACGCGGATGTCGGGGACGTTGACCTGACTGCTCCTGCTCCCGATGTGCAGGCGAGACAGGGTGGTGGCCAGAGTCCTCTCGGACTTCCTCGGCTGGGGCTTGGAGCGGAAGTCGGCCATGTGGTCGGCCAGTTGACCGGTCCAGAAGCCGCCGTCTGACCGGGAATCCAGCCTGGAACGGACGTGCTGGACCCGCGAGAGTAGGTGGCTCACCTGGCTCCGCAGGTCCTCGGACGCATACTGCACATACTTGTCACGCTCGGCGAACCTGAGGCAGCGACTGAAGTGCACCAGGTCGGGGTGCGGAACGGGAAGACACCCGTCCGGTCTAGGCTTCAGTGCGGTCTTTGGCTCGTGGCCGCCCATATTGGACGTCCGCTGGAATCGATCGGGCCCGGGTCAAAAAGACTGTGCCACGGGGTCGTTTCGGCGTCCGGGATGTTCGTTTGTTCTTCTCGGAGTGTGGGGGGGTCACTCAGCTTGACTTAGACGTCAGAAAGCAAGTCGGGACGACGGAAATACGAGCGGAAAAGCTCGTAACCTTCTCCAGCATTGGGCCCGGGGACGGGTCTGGCGATAATGTTAAGTCATCAGCCCTCGGTGTTCTCGATGCGCATCAGACTGTCCAGGGCGGCACATGGCGGCGCGACTTGTTCCAGGATTGATTTGTTGGTGCGCAGTTGGCGAATGCTCCCCCTAAAACAACAGTGGCAGGCCCAGTTGCCCATGCTCTGCCGCTGAACCGCATTCTTGGCAGGTGCTGGGCATGTTGCAGGTATTTTGGGAGGTGCAAAATCTAAGATGCCTCTGCACTTCCCGGCGAAGTGGAAGGAGATAAGACCTAGGGAAGTCTTCATTCGAGCGACAAGACAAACCTAAGTTCCCGCTAGAGATTCCAAAACAAAAAGTCGGTTCGGCAACCAGCGGACGGTTCTAGCACGTACATGTAAGATCTCTGATACTCCTAGGCGACGAGTACATAGCTTACAGTATGTTTCAAGCAGTCAGCAGCCCAACGACGCTGAGAATCCACGCCCCTTCCGCCCCAGGTAGACAGCGGCAACGGCCAACTTCCAACAGGGCGCGGGCCATGCTCTTTTTTGCCAGTTGAAAGTTCTGTGATTTGTCATCGGTTAAATGTGGTCTTAATCCATCTGATGATTCCAATCCCATTCGTCGAAGACATTCCGACAACTCCAAGGGCTGCGTGGTACTTGATGAAGCAGACTCGCCATCATCTTCTCGTCCAACAGCACACTGCTTTTAAAAGGATGTTGCTTTCATTTTTTGCAGTGATGTTCCATCTGTGCCTTCCCCAGGTGGCCGAGCAGTCGCAGTGGTTTCGCAACCATTCCCTAGCAAGCATCACGGCCACTGTGCAGCTTTTTGAATCGGCCTGTATCCGAACATACATTTCCCAGGTCCGTACCATCTACCGGGGTCGAACATACGGTGGGAAGTATCAAGTTCTGTGCCCGGTAGCGGGAACGCCCTGGTCCATGGTATTGACCGCCATGGTGTAGGCTGGAATTCGCCTGACCCAGTCGGCTCCAAAGGTCGAGAGGATGGCCTGCATGTCGCTGCCGGATGGCGATTTCCCAGCACCAACTCTCCGCCGGATCAATGTTTGCAGCTCTCTCACTTCCTCTACTCTCTGCTCCTCCGCCTTGGTTGCCGGCCGTAATGATCGGACCATGGGGCTGTCGTCGAAATAGGCATTCATGACATGGCTTGGAGAACCAGGGGGCGGGTCGAGCAGACATTCCATGCGGGTTTCCTGGTGGTCCTTCTTCATCTGCTTTTCCCACTGTGGGCCGAACAGCAGCCGCATAATCTCCGGCGTGTCCTGGCCGGTGATGACCAGGCGGCGGAGGGGCAAACTAGGGAGACTGCATAAGCTGCTGTACTTCTACCCAATGCCGCAATGCGACGGGAAAGACTTACGCAAGTCCGCTGCGGGCTGGATGAGACTCAAGCCGGAGTGATCTCATCAATGCTTGTGCGGCCGGGTCCGCGGGCGCATTGGTGTTGTAGTACGTGTGGGCATCAACGTCAGGAACGCTGGCGCGACCGAGGCAGGTCGGCTTGTGGTGTTGCCAGTGCTTCTTCTGACAGTCTCTCGAATGGTAAGAGGCTTTGTTGCATCTGGCACACTGCTTGAGCGGCTGGAAAAAGCATTCACGGCTCATGCCACAGCCATGGCATCTCGTGGAATCGCCCGGGAGAACGTTGGCGGGCAGGCGAGGGGCCAGACTCTGCAGCACGAGGTCGAATATTTTGGCTCGGGCTGTCTCCAGCAGATCCCGCTCTTCTGCGGAGCAGACGCCCACCTCGCAGAGTTCGCGGTGGATGCCGTGCTTTTTGAGGCCGTCCTGGACAGCCACGGCAATCTCGGGATCCAGGGTGGACCAGGTCCAAGGTGCAAGCGGCGGAGGGTCGGTTGGCTGGCGGCCCATCGGATGCTCACTGCCTTTGATGAACGCATCCAGAAGACAGGCAATGATGGCTTCAGCCTTTTCGGGTCCCGTTGCCAACGAGAGGATTTCCGTTGGTCCGCCTTGGCGAACGGATGAGCTCCCTGGGTGGACGGCCATAACAAGGTCTCCAGGCGGATTGAGGTCGACATGGCAAACCCCGAAAACCCAATGATTGGCCAAATCAGCAGGCGCCGGCCTCGGCCTGAAGAGTGCGTTGAACTCGCGAACCTTGTCCTCCATAGTAAGCGGGGAACAGAAACGACGATGGGGGTCGGGGGATGCTGTCCCCGCTTGCTTGCGAGCTTGCTTTTGTATCTGTAAGTGCGTTATCTTATCGCATCGGCCCCACTTCATTTGATGGAGGGGAAGGAGGCCGCGTGGAGCATTCGCCGGCTCGGGCTCTTGGCGTGCATTTTTCGCGACGGGCTTTTTTGAGCCTCGCCGTGCTGCACCTCTATTTCCAGGTCCACGTCGGCATGGCGGGTCAGACGGAACAGCCCGCGTCACTGTCCCGATTGCGTCTTGTTGGCCATGCTACGCACAATCTGCCGCCCCGGGAACACTTGTCAACCGCATGTCTGGGGCTGCGAAATGCCGCTCAGGCGCTCTCTCCACCAACAGGCCAGAATGCACGATCCAATCCACGTGCTTGGGCTAGGGAATCTGGGAAAGTATATCGCGCACTCACTTATTCGACAGGGATCAAAACCTGTCACGTTGCTTTTTCACCGGCCCAGCCTAGCCCCCCAGTGGCAGTCAGCGGGCTGTGAAATCCGATGTGTTACCGATGGCGTGGTGGACAAGCGGTCCGGCTTTCGCGTCGAGGTTGCCAATGGACAAGGCCCGCACGCGCCGATCAAGTACCTGATCGTGGCCACGAAGGCCTACATGACCACGAGCGCTCTGCAACTGGTCAAGCATCGACTGGATGCCAATTCGAGTATTCTCTTCCT
Organism: Trichocladium antarcticum; assembly: GCA_033297235.1. NCBI lineage: Eukaryota > Fungi > Ascomycota > Sordariomycetes > Sordariales > Chaetomiaceae > Trichocladium > Trichocladium antarcticum. Next base: position 931,422 of record MU853405.1, read on the forward strand.
CCAAAATGGGCTGGGTACGTCCATCCCCCACTCCTACGCTCAGGATCGGAACCTTGATCTGATATTGGCCAGGGCCCATGGACGAGGCGTCTGCCGAGATCTTCCCGGATCCAGCTTCGCGGCCAGCGTACTGGGCCGGGATTTGCAGCGCCGGAGTCTACAGCACCGCGCCATTCACGATTGTCCATGCCGGGAGAGGACCCTTGATGGTCGGCCGCATCACGGGAAAGGAGCGCCCTCCCGCGTCGCCCCAAAATGGAATGATCCACCTGCTGTCACAAATTGGTGTGCTGGAGACTACCGTGCTCACCTCCTCGGAGATCAGTGAATCCCAGCTGCAGAAGCTTGTCGTGAACGCCGTCATCAACCCGCTCACGGCCGTCTTCCGGTGCCAGAACGGCGAGCTGCTGCACAGCCCAACAAAACTTGCGCTCATGAAGCTGCTCGTCAACGAGACTGGCCCGATTGTCAGGGCACTGTTGCAGACGCCCTCGGACTCGTTCTCGGACCAGAGTCTTGTCGACCTGGTCCTTGCGGTCGCCCAGAAGACGGGTGCCAACACCAGCTCCATGCTACAAGACGTCCAGGCCGACCGAAGAACTGAGATCGACTACATCAATGGCTATCTCGTTGCCCAGGGCACGAGACTGGGGTTGCCAGCCACCTGCAACACAGCCATGGTGCGACTGGTCAAGGCGCGGCAGGCGGTCCAGGATGAGGATGTTGCGGAAATATTCCCAATCGGCGAGCTTCTGTGAAGGGAAGTGGCCCTTCGTGGATCTTTAGGAGTAGAATCCCCTTCCCTACCATCTTGGTTTGGCTCCGCCCCGCTTGCCTTCTGAGCCTGGGCAGTTGTGGACGGTGTTCTGCTTCTCCCACTCCTCATAGCCCCCGGGATAATTTTTGGTGACCGTTTTCATTGTTGAATTGGATCCTGAGGTGCTGACGTGGGACGCTACTTTCCACAAAGCCGGGGTCAAGCATGGCAAAGACATCAAGCCCCTCCTCGGTGGCCGAAGGTACCCATTGCGGCGCTTGTTGATCGGGCATGGTAAATGGTCAATGCACTCGATGCATCGCTAATACGAGTCGGTGTGTTCAGGAGCCAACGATACGCGCGCCACGCGTCAGAAGCTTCTTCCCGCCAGGCCAGTCGCACCTTCAACCACCCAACCACCCCGGCGACGCATGGGCTCGATACCTTCCACGCCAGCGCCAGAACCATCCAAGCCCCTCGTCGCAGCCCTGGGTGTTGGTGTCTTGGTTGAGCCTAAGCCGTCAGATCTGTGCTGTGACAGGTCTCTCCCTCGGCACCCGGCCGTCTTCAACGCCTGTCTTCACAGCTTCGACAACGGATTGTCCGATTTGCTCGGTGCAACATGAGGCGCGCCGGAAAAGACGAAAACCCGAGAACCCGAAAGGCACCTCGCCGGATCAAGATCGGCGCTTTTGTCACTTGTGGCACGTGCTCGGCAATGAATCCACACCGCCACCCATTTCAAGTCTACAAAGCAACTAGACAAGCAGTTCTTGGAATGGCAGGCCCGTAGGTCAGCGTGGGTAAGTATGGAACTAACCCCGACTTCCATATGGTGTCCTGGTGTTGACAGTCGCCCTAGAGTTGCAGATACAACTATGGGGGCGAGCGCGGTGAGGAAAACGAAACGTCGGACCAAATGACATCATCAGCTTAGCTTCGGATCTGATCCGGTGTCGGACAGGCGTTTTTGGCTTTTCCGCCATGTGAATGGGCTGCGCACGACCGCAGGCGGCCCCAGTACATATTACCTATCCATCCATATTCCGGGGACGCGCTATTGCAAAACCAGCAACAAGCATCAAGCCCAATCACACAGGATGTCTGCTAGAAGAGTTGTCGCCGATGAGGCGCAACCTCTTCTTCGGAGCCAGACTCGGAGCCAGACCGAGACTCTGCCAACCGTGTCTCGCCCACGGAAATCCCTATCGCGATGGCGTCGCCACGCAACCGCAGATGTCTCGCGCGATTGGGCCGACTGTGTGCTCCTGCTATGCTACTTCATCACCGGTCTGCTCGACAGCGCCGCCATCTCAACCTGGGGCTCCTTTGTGTCCATGCAAACAGGTCAGTCCCACAGATCACCACCGCCTCTCCCCCCCGCCCGGCCCAAGCACCATCAAAGAAAAAGAAAAAGAAGAAAAAAGAAGGAAAAAGAAGCACCAATTGACCCCCCACCCCAGGAAACACGGTCTACCTCGGCCTCGGCCTCGCCGACCCGGGCGCGTCCACCCGCTGGATCAAGTCCGGCACCTGCCTCGTGGCCTTCTGCCTCGGCTCCTACCTCTTCGCGCGCCTGCACCGCGTCTTCTCGCCCAAGCGCCGGTGGGTGCTGTGCACGTCGTTCGCCCTGCAGCTCGCGCTCACGGCCGCGGCCGCGGCGGTGGTCAGCGCGGCCGGCACGCCCGCCGACATGGAGGAGATCGGCTGGCGCGTGCTCGTGCCGCTCGCGCTCGTCGCGTTCCAGAGCTGCGGCCAGGCCGTCATGAGCCGCGCGCTGCGCTACAATGCCTTCACGAGCGTGGTGCTGACCAGCGTCTACTGCGATCTGTTCTCGGACGCGGAGCTGTTTGCGGTGCGGAACCCGGAGCGGAACCGCCGGGCGGCCGCGCCGCTGTTCCTGCTGCTCGGGGCGTTTGGCGGCGGGAGTATCGTGCGCACCTCGTTTGGCGTCGCGGGTGCGCTGTGGACGGCGGCCGCGCTCAAGGCTGTTGTCGTGGTGGTGTGGCTGGTTTGGCCGGCGAAGCGTGCCTCGGACGAGGTGTAGGTGCAACTTCGGCAAGACGGGCTGGTGGGGGGTGAACTAAATTGTGGTGATAATGGGCGTTCGGCGGTTCTTTTCGGTCTCGAAAATGGAGTTTATAGACAAGCTAACAGTCACAAGACGTCCCTGCCCTGCAAAGGCTAGTGGTAACTCGCACCCGACAAGCATGACCATGGCCACTCAGAACGTCGTCTGGAGCTTGGGATAGTCCTCCGCCCGCACCTGCAAATCAGCAAAAATACGACCCGAGTCGTCCGCGCCTAACTCCCTCATCCGCTGCACATCCTCATCCTCCAGCTTCTCCAACTCGTCTGCGGGCTCCGCCTCCCCCCCCCTTTGGTCACTTTCCTGTGGGCCTAGCGCCTTTTTGACGCCAGACGACTGCCCGACCAGGAGGAACTGGGTGTTGACAAAGTCGAGGTGCTTCGGCCGAGTTGGGACCCACCGACGCGAGCCGAACTCCTCCAGGATACTATCAAGGGCATTTGTTAGGAACCATAGTCCATATGTTGGCGTTCCACGAGTGCCACCCCAACTCACTCTGCAGGATACTCGGGCCCCTCTGGCAGCCGCGAGCCCGCCGGACCAGGAAACCGGGGGTTCTTCGTGCTGATGACGAAACTGCCCCTCTCCCTCAGCCCCATCGCGCGCTGCACCTCGCCGAGCTCCGCCGGCAGCGTCAGGAGATAGACCAGATGGCTCTCCCGGCCCGTGTTGGTGATGGCATACACGCCCTCCGCCACGGGCGTGGCCGCCGGCCGGTGTCGCGTCCCCGCCGTCTTGGTCTCGTACGCCGACGACGCCAGGAACTCGTCCCTGAGCTGCGGGAACGACGCCCCGGACCGGTCGACAAACGCGATCCACCGGTCCCGGCCGCTCTGCGGCAGCACCTTCTTGGGGATGACGCACAGGCGGATGGTGGCCGCGTCGTCGTCGTCGCGGATCGGGCCGCGGCCGAGCTTGGCGTCGTGCGCGAGGGGCCGCAGGATCAGGAAGCTCCGGGCGATGTCGTCGATGCTGGACGGGTCGTCGACGTTGACGCGGCCGCGGAAGAAGAAGTAGATGATGCCTTTTTCGAGGATGCTGGACGGGACTGGCTCGGACGCGGCACGGGACTCGCGGCGTTTGGGTCCTTCTTTCTTGCTCCGTTTCGGGCTTGGGGAGCCAGCACCCTCGGCCGTCTTGTGTTTCGATCCCGGCTGGGCCTCCGAAGCAGCAGCCGCGCCGGCCAATTTGGCCCCTGATCTTGTCGTGATGGTCATGTTGGATGGAATGGCAAGGAATCTTATTAGAAACCGTTCGTAGTAGATACCTAGACATCAATCACCTTGACACCCATGAGCGTGGTTGATGACATGGAGCGCCAAGTTTGCCCGATGTGATGTCATACAGAGCGACATTGTGATTCACTTGACCTATAGGTATGCTGTAACTGTACCCCGCCGATCGCACCTCTTGTGTAACCCCTCCCCATCTCCCAAGCTTTGGCGGGCAAAGTTCGAGGTACGCGAGAATTTAAAGGTCAGTAGAAAATGGTTCACAATTCATGTTTGCGAAGTTGGAATGTGGCCCAAGAGGAGCTCGTGTACTTCGGACAAGATTACCTAAATAAAATGATTACCTTCTCTTGCTTGGTTCAGGCCATTACTAAGACATGCCAGGCAGGTGCCAACACTTTTCGTCTGACGATCCGGGCCAGGGCGCGCTTTCCCAGCTCATCACCTGCACCGCCCCTTGCATTTGCATGCCTCAGTTCTCCCGCTTGATCTTGTCTTCGAACCGGCTAGAAACCTGCTCGGATACGCCCAGCACATTCATCAGCTCCCGGAACTGACGGGCTCGGCGAGCACCCCGTGTTTCATTGGATTTATTGGCTGCCGTGTGTCGGTCCTCGGCGCGCGGTAGCAGCAACGGACCCAAGACAGCGACAAAGCGCGTGTCAGTACTTGCGACTGCCAATTCGACGATGGCACCGCAGATGGCCAGCCAACTCAAGATCAACTCGGCGCTGACCGACCCGTCCATAAACCGGAACTCAACCGTACGCGGGCTGCGTTGTGCTCGTTCGTCCTCCTCGCCAAACGCGCTAAAGTTAAAGCCCAGTCGTCGGTACTTCTTCTCGGATCCCGATAGCAGTCGCCCCAACTCGAGGTGTGAGGTTGCTTTTTGAATTTCCGAAAGCGCGTCCGTTTCTTTGGCCAGTAGTGCTTCCGTCCGCCCCCGGCGAACGCCGGCACCGGCACCGTGCTCGGCTGGCATCTCCATGGCGATGTTGGCCGTCCTGCAAGAACGGGATTGCGCACTCGGTCCTCCCACCATCTTGGCAAGCCGGCTGTGCTGTCGCGTCGCAAATCCCCATGTATAGGTGTTGTCAAAGTTGGCCGAGTTCGGGTCCCTGATGCTCCGCAACGTCGGCTCAGTCACCCACAGAAGCGACCCGAGTCTCTTCAGCGTTGACAAGGACCATGGCCGGCCGTCCATCCTCCCGACGTGTACGTGGACTTCGCAACTGCAATTGGCAGCCAGGCGGTGAGTCGAGTGCAACGCATTGAGGACGCCTTCTATGCGACGCCGAGTTGCGGGGTCCCTGGCACGCATTTTGGGCGAGCATATCTCGACCGGGACCCAGACATATCCCTCCAGGACCTTCTCTTCGGCCAGTGGCTCCACCGAGTTTGCCTTCTTCACAATCCAACTCGAATCCCAAAAGTCCTTCTCTTCCATTCCGTCCCGTGAGATGGTTTGGGCTATGACGGCCTTCTCACCAGATTCTCTGATCGTCTTCGCAACACATGCATGGCCCTGGATGAGACACGCCTGCTCATCGTCTTCGCATTGTGCGTTGACAACACATCGTTTGTCGTTCGGTTGCGGGTCGTCCGCCCCTTTGGCAAGCAGAGGAAGTAGCAACTTCCACTCGAGCGCTACCGATACCTCGTCGGCGCAGTCGGCAGGCTTGGCTTGAACGTCCTGTGCCACCTTGGCTCTGCTGGTTGACCGCCGTATCGGCTTACGAGACCTCCTCTTTCGACCGGCCGGTCCCCGGGATACACCCACAACATCGGTCGGAGAATCGTGCGCCGGCCCATTGCGCTGCCAGGCGCTGGTACCAAGGTTTGAGGGCGCCATACGCAAACAGACGCAAAGGGGTCGATATCTCCACCACCTCTAGAATATCATCTGCCCTTGTCGGGGCACAATTCCGGAAGCTCCTCAATTCTTGACGGGCGGTGGTGTTGGAACGCCCAAAGAGGGCTATGACAGCGCACAGGCTAGGGGGTCAGGACTCATGAAACTCGGCCCTGCGCAACGCAACATCAAGGAATCGTTAGGGGCCGTGGGCAAGGAGCAGAGGAACTCACGGGACAAATTGACAATCAAAGAGCTCTCTGGCAACGGGCTGGTGCTCAAAATGGGTGCAAATGCTAATATAAAGCAGGGTCTTGGCCGGGTGCAGGTGTTGTGGTACGGATACGGCGCTTAAGAAGTCTCACCGTGTCACCCCAGGCTCTATATACGTGGCGGGCTCAGGCAACTACACCAAGCCGCGGCCTTGGAAATGAAAGAGTGGGCAGAATCCACCCCTTATCTCCGAGTTTGGTTCGGCAGGGTGCGAGGACCCCCCGAACCTGGCATCTCGGGCCTTCAATCTGGACCTTCTACGGGCTGCCGTTGGTTGTTGACGCCCCATCGGCGGTGCTGCACCCTTGCCTCGTTTCGGCTGCTTCATCTGCACGATCTCCGCATGCGATGGTTGGGTGCATGGCCCCATGCCTGCCGACGACCCCGGCTCGAGGCGGGCCAAGAACAACTCGCAAATTCCGCAAGGACTTCAGAACACACAGCTCGGACCTGCATCGCCGCCATCGCGTGATCCTCTGCCCCTGGCCTGTCTCGAGCAGGCTACCCCTGAGCCACATGTCAGCACGCGGGGGTTGGAGTGGTCAGCGGTCTCGGGCCAAGAACTTATTCCCTGCATCGCATGTCATCCCCTGTCATCCATCCCGGCCCCAACTGTGTTCTCATCCTTCAGGCCGGAAAACACCCGTCCGTCCTCAGGGACAGAAACCACAGCATGACAAACTCTGCTATGTAATACGAACCGACTCAGCTGTTCTACTCGGAGTAGTCTGGAGTTGCTTCCAGTGACAGGGGAGACATTGTGATCTAGACAGACGCAGGCAACTTGGTCTTGAAGCGTGAAGAACTGGAAGCAGAAAGATTCGACACAACAACCACAAACGGTAGGGCCAATGAAGAATCTACCAGACCAACCAAGTGCACGCGTCCGGGCCGTCTGCAGACAGTTACATCCCAAGTCCCCAGGCACTCGGAAGAGAAAGCGGCCAAATCCACACACCAAACACAAACGACCACAGCAAATTGACCCACAGCAGTGCCTGTGTGCATGAATGGTAAATATACACTCATCCGCCATCGCGACAACACAACATCCCGCGCCACCGGGCGATTTGCCGTAGGGTTGATGTTGCCGGGGGTTATGATGCTGCTCGGGGCTTTCGCTCGTGGAGTGGGAAGGGGGATGGGTGGTGTGGTGGATCGACTGTGTGAAGATGGGGGCCGGGCTGAGATGTTGCTCCCTGTTGGGGGGGAGATAGCGTCTAGAGGAGTCTCTCGATGAACGGAGAGGGTTCGTTGTTTGTTCTTCAATGTTGGGCGCTGGGGAGCTTGAAGGAGAAAGGTGCGGGCTTTGGTAGGCGCTGCAAGGGGGGGGAGGATGAATCAGGATGAGAAGGGCGAACGCATGCCTGCGCGGATGGATTGTCTGTCATGGCCATGGCGGTGCTCAGGTAGCACACGAGGTCGGGCTCGACAGACATTTAGGTCGTCGGATGTAGGTTCGGTGTAACCCCAGCCATTCCTGGTCAGTCGGCAGGAGGCTAGCCCATCGCGAATCTGCCGATGCCAGGTCCGGGGTAGCACCCGAAGCCACCATCGAAAGCGTCGGATGGATGAAAACATGCGCCCTGGTTAGACTACCAAACATGTGCCCTGGCTGGCTAGACTACCTAGATGTATATATAATTATATAAGAACCCATCTGCCGAACCCATCCATCCCGTTATTGGAACAAAGCAACCATTGTAGATCGCATGAAACCAAGCCGCCCCCCCCCCCCCCCCCCTTGTGTAACAGATACATACATGCATGATGCAACAAGACGCTGTCGTGCAACAACAAACCCAAAACGCACGTCCCCGAAAGCAAACCCGCGTCACGACACCCGCTTCCCGCCACAGTCCGGGATCTTCAGCCCTGGCTTCAGATTCCGATCGACATCAAACAGGCCCCAGTGATCCTCCCACGCCTTGCCCTTGGTATTGAACAGGATCTTCCACGGCTCATCAAAGGCCTCGAACCACAAGTACTCGGTCCCGTCGCGCAGGGCGCGACACACCCAGTCCTCCATAAAGACGTTCAGCTCGTCGATGCCGGCGACGGCCTTGTCGGGACAGTCCGTCTCCCACTCGTTGCCGCAGGCGGTGCCGCCCTGGGACGGCCAGCCCGTCTCGGCGATGATGTTCATGGCGCTGTCCTTCTTGAGGAACGAGCTCGTCTTGTTGCCCCAGAAGTACATGGTCCAGTCGGCGGCGTCGGCGGCCGTGGCGCCGGCGAAGAAGGGGTGGATGTTGGCCATGATGGCGTCGCTCTGCGCGGCCAGCCCCGCCGTCCACTTGTCGCCCAGGTCGCTCGTCGCGACGGGCAGGTGGCGCAGCCCGCGGGCCGTGAGGTTCGCGCGGACCTCCTCGAGCAGCGAGCCCAGCTTGGTGATGGTCGTCTGCTCGCGGAAGAGGATCTCGTTGGCCACGATGATGCCCTTGAAGGGCGAGTCGCCGTACTCGTCGAGTATGTCCCACATCTGGCTGAGCTGGCGCGCGTTGGTGGTGGCGTTGTTGTCCTGCCAGACGCCGAGCCAGATCTTGACCGTGTCCGTGAGTTTGAGCTGGTTGACGGCGTGGATCAGCATCTGCGTCTGGTTGCAGTCGGTGCCGTACAGCCGGACCACGTTGGTCAGCTGGGAGATGACGGCGAGATCGCGCGTGACGTTGTTTTGGGACGGCGGGTTGTGGACGCAGTCTGGGTACTGGGTGTTGAGGGGTGTGTAGTCCATGCCATAGAACACCTTGTGCAGGTCCGGGTTGTTCATGAGGTCCCGGATTTCGGATGAGTCGCTGTTCACGTCGCCGTTTGCCGACGCGTCGCCGGCCGCTGTCGAGGTCGAGCTGTCTCCTCCCTCCTTCTTCTTGTTGAAGACAACACCAAAGAGGACGCCGATGACGATGGCCGCAATGACGACAACTGCGCCGGCGATGATAATGGCCCACTTCCACTTTTTGCCGTTGGTCTTGCTGGCTGCCTTCTCGCCACCATAGCCCGCGGCACCCGCACCCAGATTGTACGCACTCCCCCCTCCCCCGCCTGACGCCCCAGAAGCGGAGCTTGCATCCCCGCGGGCACTGTTGTGCACGGGCGCGTACAAGCTGCCGCTTTCGTTACGCCCGACCAGGCCGCCGAGGAGCCCGCCGGCTGCCGCACCGCCCGCGCCAGCGGCAGCAGCAGCACCATCACGGCCAGCGCGACTGGACCCCATGCTGAGCATGCTCGTCCTAGTGCCTCTCGGACCGTATTCCAGGCCGTCGTCGCCGTCGTCCTCTATGTCGTGGGGGTTGACGATGCCCAGGGTCGAGTCGGTGTGGCGCGAGAGGTTCTGATACGGATCGTCGCTATAAACCTCGGCCATCCTCGGTGTCCATTGCCCCGGCGTCGCATATCCCACACCCGCGCCGGCAGCGTTTGGGCCCTGTATACTTGCGTGGGAATCCCCATCTCCTCGGTAGTCAGCCGGCGGCCGCATCCCGGTTTCGCCGTATCCCTGCCCGTGCGGCCCCTGTTGTAGATATTCGGGGCTGTGGGTCGCATTGAGACCGCTCTCGCGCGTGTTGTGGTCCGCGACGCTCAGTGCAATACCGGCCATGCCTCCGGCCGCGACGTTGCTGAAGTTGTCAGCGCCCGGTGTAATGGTGTTCTGCGGTAATGGACGCTGTTGTGTCGGTGGATATCCAGCGCCGTGGCCCCAATAGGACGCTTCGGGATCGCTCTGCGGGAATTGATGCTGTGGAGGCGCTGGTGGCACGGCATCTGCCGGTCCGTAACCGTTTGATGTCGCGCCTGCGGCGGCGTATGGCCCAAGCGGCGGTTCTTGGCCGTGTCGTCTTTGTGCGCGGAATCTTTCGAACGAAGAGTCGGGATGGGTGCCGACAGCGTGGCTCCGTGGGTCTTGTTGGTGTTGGGAGGGGGAGTATGGCTGTCGAAACTCTTGCTGGTGAGGAGGTTGGGGCGATAGCATTGGGCCGCCCAGCGGTTCCCGTTCGTCCATCTCGTCGCCTGAATAATAGCGTGGCTGTGCCATGCCCACAGTTGAGACGGGGCGCAGCAGCACAAAGCGACAGTCCCAATGTCCAGCGCCGTGTCGCGGGTGTTTCGTATAGCGGGGGACAATACACCGTCGCGTGGTTGTTTTAGTGTCGGAACCTTGGAAGCAAATCGCCGAGTTCTGTCCTCGTATTTGTTGGCCCACCCCGCTCGCAAGCAGGATCTTGAATGCGGGAGATCCTCCGTCCTCCGCTTCGTCGGGGGGCGCTGTAAAAGAACGGCGCACGTTGCGCGCGCAAAAGACCAGGGTAAAATCGGTTGGCCCGAGGGACGGATCCTGCAACGCGAAAGGCGGGTGGGAGCGGAAATGGAGGGAACAGGTCGGTCGAGGTATCGAACCTCGAAGAGAAACGAAAGCAGGCTGGTCTGCTGGTTCAGGGCTGGGCTGCACACTGCGACGCTTGTCCTACATAACTAGGGGCTTGGAGCCCGCTGTCGCGGGCTCGCATAGTTTAACTTATTTCGGGGGCTTGGCAAGGCCACACTCTTTTCCCCACACACCCATACAACAACGCCACCACCAAGTCGCCGCTATTGAAGCTATTACACAACTTGGTATTAAAGCATTGAACTAACTCGGTATATTGAGAAATTGATATTGATTAATATATTAATTTTTTGAAGCTATTCCAACAATTGCGCGCTCTACGTAAGTAGTTTTATCGTAATAGCCGACTTTAACGCGGCTGTACCCGGCTCCTAGCAACGCA
>MU853405.1:951183-969917 GCA_033297235.1 Trichocladium antarcticum
ACCCTGTAGCTAGAGGAGCGTGGCTCCACACTAGGTGGAGCTCGCCGCGCAGAGCCTTCAGCCCTCGCGAGCTCCCACGAAGGTTGCACTGTTGTGCAACCTTGTTGTATACGACCGTTACAGTATAGCTCTCTGCAACCTAGCGAGTTAGCTCACAAGCTAATTAACAACCTTCTCTGCAGCTTAGCAAGGTCTATAGCTCTCCGCAACCTAGCTCTTACTAACAAGTCGATTCCTAGCGAGTTGGCTCACAAGCCGATTGACGACCCGGAAGCTCAGCAAGGTCAGTATAGCTCCCTACAACCCAGCGAGTTGGCTCATAAGCCGATTGACGACCTTCTATATACAGGCAGGCGCGCGGGCAGGCGCGCAGGCAGGCGAGCGGGCAGGCGCGCGGGCAGGCGAGCGGGCAGGCGCGCAGGCGCGCGGGCAGGCGAGCAGGCGGTATTATTACTATCAATTACATCGCTCGATAGAGCCGTCACGTAAGGCGGTGAGCGTTTTGAATATAACACTGTTTTTACAGTTGAAGACGGTTAGCTAATCAAGATATTTTATAAGCAAGATTATCTTAGCTAGTAAGATCCAATTGATTCGAAAATGCTCTAGGTAGTATAAGACTATCTCATATACAAAACTCGGTCGGCTGAAAACAATACTAAGATAATCTTTGGTACAAAACGCTGTTGGCATCTGGGGATTGTCGCCAAGACCGTTTTCCCAGAGTGCGGTGGCGCCTTATGGTAGTGCCTGCGAGGATGTGCCAAATCCGCAACAAGCATGCAGAATGCATCGGCAAGTGGGGCAGTCCTCCTGGTCGTGAGGTTAGATTGGCCAGAACCGTTGGCTGGACAGCCGGCTGCCGCAGTCGGCTGCCCCGCCGCTTTGGTGGGTCCATGCGACGGGTCGTCTCAAAAAGGTTCCCTGTCTGCTCGCTCCGCTGCCCAGAAGGTCCAGACTCCAGAACTGGCAACACCCTCTGAATAACAACAAGACCAGAAGCTATCGTTGTAAAAACGTGCAGGCAGGTCTGGTAGTTTGCTTCTTTTTCAGGTCCAAATTGTTAACTCAGCTGACATCGAGTCACGTGTTTCAAATGGATTCTCCAATTAAAACATCAGACCTCTTGCTGCACCATTCCCCAACTCTGGTTTAAACTGCACGAGGGCGTGATCTTAACATCGCCTTGAGACATGTCACGGTGTGCCTAGGACAGACGAGGGGGCTGGGTGGCGGAGGCACTCCCAGCCAACCGCAGCATGATTTTCCAGTTTTTAATACGTCCGCCAACTGCGCTGCACCAGATACATCGTTACTCCTGCCACTGAGCCCTGCGGCCGCTGAAGTCAAACCGGGCATTTTCTCCATTCATTCCATCACCAAGCCCATTCCCAACCACAGGTTATCATCATCCAACCATGTCGGCGGACCCAACCACCCAGGGATCCGACTTCGATGGCATGGAGTGGGTGCGGAATGGGATCTGGGCCGCGGAGCCTTGCTGGACGGTTGAGCCTGACGAAGAAGCGATCAAACAGACGGTGAAGTCTTCGTTGAACGGGCACCCGACCACCGGCCCCTGCGATATCAATTTCCTAGCCCAGGGCGGATTCAACAAGGTCTACATCGTCACGGTTGCCGAGAAGGAGGTCATCGCCCGCGTCACATTGCCGGTCGACCCCAAATGGAAGACGCTCAGCGAGGACATCCTCGTGAGCGACGATGGCCACCTGACAGCCGTGGTGGACTGGGAATGCATCTCGGCGCTTCCGCTCTGGGTCGCGTGCCAGGTCCCTCTCTTCTTGCAGGGAAAGGCCAGCGACAAAGAGCCTGACAAGGCCCAATACCAGCATGACGAGGAGGGGAATGTCGTTGAGCTTTTCTGGGAACACCTGGACGACTACGAGCTGACGCAGCTCCGTCGGGTCTTGCTCGGGGAGATGGAGCAGCTGCAGCCGGAGTGGGTGAGGATTCTCGAGCGATAGAGAGATTTCGATCTCGCGCTCTCCAGCTGCAGCGACCCGTTCTTGATCCGCCGGATTCGGAACTGGCTTGATGATTTGGAAAAGGGGGCAGAGGGTTTTGAGGGGCTGGAGGAAAGGATCGATAATGATTCGCTTTGAAGCAATCAGGTTGGAGGAGGGATTTTAGTGCATGTTGGCTTTGGCTGGAGAAAGTTGAAGCTAACAGTGCTATTGTTGTAATGTTTTTAAAATATGAATCGTGTCCGAAAAAAAAAAGGGGGCAAAACTCGAAGCCCAAGACAACGCCCGTCGCCCATCCGTACAAGCCATGTGCGTCCCTGGTATATAACATCTAGGCAGCAGCGTCCCGCAAAGACAATCCAAAGCCCCAACCTCCAACCCCCAATCCCCAACCCCAACGCCAGCCACCACGACCCATTCCCAGTCTCCCGCCGACAGAACAGAACATGCCCCTCAGAGGTAGTGCATCATCTGCTGCGGCGCGCCCGGCCGCTTCTTCTCAATGATGAGAATCGTCTCAATGTACTTCCGATCCAGCGTCGGGCTCTTCTTGCGCGACGCGATCAGCTGCGCCGTCTTGAGCACGTTTTTGATCTGGCGGCCGTTGAGCTTGAGCTCGGCCAGCTCGGCAATGTCGCGCTCGGTGAGCGAGCTCTTGATGGTCGAGCCGTTGAGGAAGTTGGCCCAGATGGTGCGGCGCGAGGCCGACGTCAGGTCCGGGTACTCGATGCTGACGTGGATGCGCGACTGGAAGGCGGCGTCGATGTCGTCGACGCGGTTGGTGGTCATGAACATGATGCCCTCGTAGTACTCGAGCGTGCGCAGGAAGATGGAGACGATCTTGTTGCGCTCGAGCTCGTGCGTGCTGCGCGCCTCGAGGAACACGTCGCACTCGTCCAGCAGCAGGATGGCGTTCCACCGCGCCACCAGCTCCAGGATCGAGTTGAGCTCGCGCTCCACCTCCCACGGGTCCGAGCCCAGGTCGCCCGAGCTGAGCATGTGCAGCGGCACCTTGAGGTTCTCGGCCACGGCCTCGGCCGTCAGCGTCTTGCCCACCCCGGGCGGGCCCGACAGCAGGCAGATGATGCCGCGGCCCTTGCCCGAGATGATGTCGTCGAAGCTGCTGCCCGACAGCTGCGACTCGGAGAAGGACAGGATGAGGTCTTTCTGGTCCGCCGGCAGCACGAGCCGGTCGAACGCCGTCGAGTTCCACACCACCTCGGAGATCTGCTCAACGAAGAAGTCGAGCCACTTCTTGAACTTGAGCGAGTAGCCGCGCGCGCGCGACCGCGCCAGCATCTGGTAGTAGGGCGGCAGCACAAACTTTTCGTCGGTCAGACCCATCTTCTCCCGGTGCTTGCTGAAGCGGTCGAGGTCGTTGGCGTTCCAGTCGTTGAGATAGCGCACACGCCAGGGGCTGAAGCGGTTGAAGCTGTCCGTGTCGACGACGATGCGCCCGGTGATCTGCGTCTCGACCTCGTTGCCCTCGCGGTTCCATGTGATGGCCGTGCCCGCGTACTGCTTGTAGTGGTGCCCGGCCAGCGCCTCGAAGATCTCCCCGCGCTTGGCCAGCTTGGCGCCGACCGCCTCCTTGTCGTCGTGGAAGTGCAGCGGGTAGACCTTCAGGCCCGTGATCTTCTTGGTGCCGAGGAACTCGGGGATGTTGATGCCCTCCTGGTACCGGCCAAACTCCTTGCCGCCGTAGTCGACACAGTCGCAGCGCACCTGCAGGAACTTGCCGCACTGGTTCGACATGTACTCGGTCTCGACCATCTCAAAGGCGCTGAGCGGGCCGAGGTACGCCGACACCACGACGTTGCCCGGCTGGAAGATCATCCACAGGTCCCTGAACGAGACCACGCCGTTGACCACGTAGTCCTGGAACGTCTTGACGTTGTCGCCGATCTCGTAGTTGATGATGTCGTACAGGACCTTCATGTGCTCCTTGGTCTTCTCGTCCAGGTCCGGCTTCTCGATGTACTTGGTGAACTCGGCCCTGCGCAGCCTGTCAGCTGCCCGTTGGCATGGATCCGTGGGGGCGGGGGGTTACGTACCACCGGTGCACAAACGGCTTGAAGGGCGCCTCGAACTCGAGCCGCGACAGTTCGCAGGCGACGCCGGGGTATCCATCCATGATCTCGGTCAGGGCCGCCCTGATCAGGGGGCTCTGCACCACGATGCTGTGGGCCTCGAGCTTCTTGCGGCTGTCGTTGCTCTTCTGGTTGCGCACCACGACGGCAAAGGTCGCCGTCTCCTCGTTCTCGGCAGCCTCCTCGGCATCGTCGGGATACTTGTCGACCCACGTCCAGTTCCCATCGTCGTCTGTGGCGCCCTTGTAGATGTTCTTGGCCTCGCTCACGGACCCGACCGCCGGCTTCGGCTTCTTGTCCTTGTCCTCGTCGTCTGTGGCGCCCTCGCCGGCTGTCTTTTCTGTTTCGTCTTTTGTCTCCTCGTCTTTTGTCTCCTCGTCTTTTGTCTCGCCGTCTTTCTTCTCCGTCTCCGCCTTCTTGGTGTCGGCGTCGGCTTCGATGGTGGATCCGGCGGCACTAGACCCACTGTCCGGCTGCTTCCCGGACTTGGTGGGGCCGGCCGCTTCCTTCTTAGAGGAGCGGAAGCGGAGGGGCCAGCAACGAGGCATTGGCAGCGACTGCGCAGTGGACTGGCTAAAAAATGGGGGCTGGACGACGAGAGCCCAGGTGAAGGGGAAAGATGCCTTCCGTCAAGCACACGAGCGGTCGGAACCCGACCTTTTATGGGATACAGAACCCTGGGAGCCTGGGTGCTTGTCTGCAGGCAGCCCGCGCTAAGCTGCGAACAGTCGCAAGCTGAAGCCGCAATCCCCACAGTTCCGCCGGTGACTCACTGGCCCATTGGCCCAGCACGACACAGAGCAGTCCTCATGCAGCAGCTGCCTTGCGCTACTGCCAGGGAGCCAGTGTGCTCAGATTATCCGTATGGAAAGCGGAACCGGAACCCGTCCTCATGAACCAGGCTGCCTGGTGGGCGTGGCGTTGGCTCCCGTCTCAGGCTGATTGATCGCTGGGAGAAGTCAGTCAACCCAGCATTGTTCTCCAGCAGAATGGACCGCCAGTCACCCGGCATCCATGGATCTGCGGGGCCGATGGGCTGAGTTGGCGGCCGGCGGCGGCCATGGCAGCCAGGACGGCCGCACAACAACCTCCTGCACGCCATTTGGACTCTTGGAACTTGGAAGCCTCGTCACCGCTCCCACAACGGGCACGCGATCCAGGCAGTTGCGCGCCGCATCAGACCCACCCCCGGCCTGCCTTATCGGCGCCGGGCCGGTCTTGCGGACGGCCCGTCACCCCATCCACTGCCACGTCGCCTCGCCAATGCAACCGACCTCGTCTCACCTCAGCGATCCCGTTCATGCATGCTGACAGAGGACGCGAATCCAATCCACGATGGCGATTTTGGAGCGTGACGGATGTGCCTGAAAGGGCATCATGCTTTCTTCATCGGTTGCAGAAAGCTGGCGCCACTGCGTCACATCCGAGACCGTCTCGTGTCTTCACTGGAAATGTCAATTCTCCCATTGGGACTGCATGTTTTGTGGGGTTCGTTCCCAGCAAGCCCAATGCGAAGAAATATGGAATACAAAACAGCGAGGGCATATTGTAGATGTGAACGCCGAATTTGCCACAGCGAAAGACACCATGCAACTCGACTGCGTTGCGGTAAAGAGTGGGAGCTGGGAAGTGGTTTGCGCAAGAACGATGAGAATAAGTGATCAGGGTTAGGGCCAAGCTCATCACATGACTTCGTGGGATTTCCGTGCCAACAGGGGGCTTGGCATGGCAGAGGAACGTTGCGTCACTCACATGTATTGCCCCACATTCAACTGCCCTCCTGCATAGCACCTGGTTCTAATTGCAGGCAGTTTGTTTCATTCCTTCAAAAAATCACTTGGGCGATTTCGAATTGATATTTCCAGCCAGGGAACAATGGGCGTTGATCCGGGTGTCAGCCCGGCGGCTGCTGCTGCTGCAACAACCCCCCGATCCAGTCGAAAGCGGAACCATGCCGACTTCGCAACCAGGCCTGAGCAGAGCAGCAGCAGTACCAAACTGATTCCCTCTCAAGTCTTTGGCAATCACCACACATATGATGACACCGAACTCCCTGCCCCCTCCATAGCCAAGAAGACACGAACGCCAAAGCCACACGGCCCGCCACCCGAGAAACGGCTCCGAAGGTAGGCACCCAGGCCCCCATCAAATCCCATCCCCCCCCCCCCCCCCCCCCCCCCCCCCCCCCCCCAACCCCCCCCCCCCCCCCCCCCCCCAAACCACCAAATTGACACCCCAACCCCTTTCCAGATTCCGCGCCAAACCGCCCAATTCCTTCCTCCAAATCCACCAGCGCGCCACAACCCAGCGCTTCTTCGTCCTCTCGCGCACCCGCTGCGGCACGCCCGACTGCCCGGAGGAGATGGTTGAGATGACGGGATCCACGGGCAACATCTACACGGTGGTCGTCGCGCAGCAGCCGAGCTGCGACTGCCCGCACGCGCGTGCCGGGAACCAGTGCAAGCACGTACTGTACGTCCTGGACCGGGTGCTGCGCGCCCGGTTCGAGTACGTCTATCAGCTGGCGCTGCTGAGCGGGGAGCTGCGAGAGATATTTGACAATGCGCCGCCGCCGGTCGACGCGGAGGCGGCGGCGGGTGGGACAGGGAATCGCAAGCCTGTTGAGGGCGACTGTCCGATTTGCTTCTGTGAGATGGAGGCTGGGGAGGGCGGGGAGGCGGTGGTGTGGTGCCGGGCGGCGTGCGGGCAGAATATGCACAAGGGGTGCTTTGAGACGTGGGCGGCTACGAAACGGCAGCAGTCGGGCGGCGGTGACGTGACGTGTCCGTACTGCCGGAGCGTCTGGGATGGGGATGAGGATATGGTCAAGAAGATCAGCAAGGGCGGTACGCTGAGTGGGGAGGGATATGTCAATGTGGCGGCGCAGTTGGGCATCTCTACCGAGCGAGGTGAGTGGGTTCTCTTGTGGTTGGAGTTTATACATCCTGCTAACAACCCCCCAGACTGGACCACCTACTCGAGATTTTGGTCTGGCCATCCCAACGCCTACTACCGCGGAGGCTGAGGTCGCGTACAATATCTTGTGATTACAAGGGGTTAAACGGAGTCACAGGTATCTATGGGGGATCTAGGTCCATCAATGGTTTGGTGTTTCGGCGTTGATACCGCTCACTAATGCGGCATTCTTGGGCGGCACCTTCGGCGTTCTATAGTTTACATTCAAGACCACCTTCTAGGCCTCAAAATAGTCCAAACTTGTGAGTTCTTCTAACAAACACGAGGAGCAATATGTCAATCCTGGCTACTAGTCTGATCTCTCACCGAAACCCCCAGAAACCAACCAAAGGTCATTCCCAAGGTTCCATGCGTATCTTTACACCTGGTCACTAACCTAATTTACCAATCATCTGCTGGCGTGTCGGTCATCCAAGTCAGCTCATCGTCCAACATATTCGATCCCCACCCGGTAGGGCTCTCCCCCCAGTCCTGAAAGCCATTGACCAGCACATAGAAAGCCTCTACATTCCTCCCCGACGGGTTCGCGAGAGCCCGATCAATGCACGCCATCAGCCCCCTGGGCTTGTACGGAGCCCGCTCCAACACCCTCAGAAACGACGCATGAGACGGATACAACATCGCATTATGCGCCAGCACCAATCTCCCCCCAAACAAGATCAACCTCCTCACCGCCAGCCCAAGCAGATACTCATCCCCGTTCTTCCTCCCCTCCCCACAAAGACCCCTCCACACCTCCAGCTGCCCCCGAAACCGCCTCACCCGCTCCGCCTTGCCCGCGACGGGGTACTCCACCACCCGCTCAATCACCTCCTCCAGCTCCACCACATCAACCCCCTCCCGCCGGTACACCACCTCCGCCCCGTCAAACGCATACCGCGCCGTCTCGCTCCCGCGCGCCGCAACCTGCCGCATCACGTCCACTGACAGGTACCTGGCGTCGATCGCGCCGCTGCCAATAGAGCAGGCGACGACGCTGAGCTGGTGCTGGTGCTGGTGCTGGTGCTGGTGCAGGGACTGGGCGCGTGCGGCGTAGGCTTCTTCGGTGAGCAGGATGAAGAGCCTGACGGGGGAGGCGGCTGGGGCGGCTGGGGTGGCTACGGCGGGCGCGATGGACCGGCGGAGGAGGAGGGCGAGGACCGAGGGGTCGTCGCGGAAGTGGGCGGTTGCGGCGTCGATGGTTGCGGTGTGGCTGGGGTGCATGGTATTGTGGGTGCGTGGGTGCGTGGTGGTGGTTTGGGGGAAGGGAGATGGGGATGAGATGGGGGGTGGGTGGTGGTTTTGCAGGGGAGGGCTCTGCGGTCTGGGCCTTGCTGGAATGGGGGCCTGGGGCTGGTGAGTCTTGGGGTGTCGGGGGAGAACAGATAGAGTGGTGAGTGGTTCCTGGTTCACATGTTGCACAAGGGAACGTCAGGGTTAAATACTGCTACTTGGCTTCCGCCGATATCGGCTCACTCTGATACCGTTGGACTGGGTTGGTCGTGGTATCTAGTGTGATGTGCTGTGTTGGGCCCGGCTTCTTATCTTGGATGCTATTATTAGTTAAAAGTCAGGCGAGTGTCCGTAGAGTTCTATCTGCGATAACACGAAACAGAAATGCACGTTGCTGTGACCTCCAGATTGGATCAGAGACAGTATCTGGATTTCAATTTGTACGACGCTGGCCCTTGTGACTTGTGGCGACGTCGCTGCTAGGGTTATACTTTCTGTTGTGTTCTTCCCAGATTTACATTTGTTCTTCATGCAACAGCCAAATCAACCCCCGCCCATATCCATCACAGTATTGCAAACTTTATCTCAGCCGCCCCAGACGGGACACCATTTACCATGGTCTTCATTGTGACAAATACAGTACTACCCAGGATTGTTCCTACTTAAATGATGCAAACATCGCACTTCACTTCCTAGTTTTTGAGAACAAGAGAACCGCCAGCTTTTTCAAACCACAGGCTGTCCAGTGATTGCCAAACAAACAGTTTGTTCCGGGGCAGAAACGTTTGCCTTTTGCTCCAAGAGCCATCTTAAGTGTGCTAGGTGTGGAAGTCACACCACAGAATCAGCTTGAAAGTATAGGGGAAAGGTTTTATATAGCGGAAATTCTACTTGCTATTGTTATATAAGAATCCTTTGTAAGTATAGTAGATAGCATGTAAGTATAATAGATAAATAGTACAGGTTAAGTTACCCTAGGGGTATGTACATTGACTGTATTGGGAAAACCTTTAGCAAATTTTTGTTTCCGGTGAGTGTAAGCTCCAGACCCCCGTAGTGGCATAGGTCTAAGTCCGGTTGCTCCTTCCGTCCAGGTTGCTTGTCCCAATGCTTGCCATGGAACTCAAAAGAAAGCACGGCATACAAAGCTGTGGTTCATCGCCCAAATCCATCCAACTTTTAAAGCTCGACGTGAAGTTCTGGTCTGAAGTCTGAGCTTCTAACCCATTTATTCTTTGTTGTGCAGCACGTCGTCATAATCTCGTCGACTCTTCGCTTGCACCTTCTTCAAATCCACTTTCCAACGCCGATTCCTCAATTTGAAAGCAGCCACGCGGGTATTGCGAATTCTCCACAGCGTCTGAGAAACACAGTGGCAATCATGGCAGATCCAATGGCACCAGCGGGGGCCAGTCAGGTCAGTCATGTTGTCGATTTTGCGATGTATTTTCACTGCTCTACGAGATCGCTCGAATTACTCAACGGCCGCTCATCAGACCCCCAAACAAATTGTGGAAGACCATGTCTTTTTCAAGCCCAGAGAGGGCACCGGCTGGGAGGCGCAACCAGAGTTTCCAACCGCCCAGGAACTTCTGGCCCCCCGGTCAAACGTTGGCAAGCTCCGCCACAGCCCAGTGAACATCCCATGGGAATCCAAGGACGAGTACCTCTGCGCACAGTATGAGATTCTGCGCCACGAAGCCGTTGAGGGGTTGCGCAAGTCGGTGCAATTCTTCGCCAAATCATGCCGCAATCGAGTGACAATGGTCGACGATGACGATACCTGTGTGTACACTCAGGTACGTCTCAATCCATATCCATAGACACCAACCCCCCGTCCAACTCCATCGTCCTTTTGCAGGTACGCGTCAAGGAGTACCTCATGTCCGCCCTCGGACCTATTGCCAGAGTGGCCTTTTCTACCGAGAGGTCCAAGTACAAAATCGGGTGGAACCAGTCGAAGCGTCTCCAGCCAGGAGGCATAGTGGCACTCTCTACCAAGGACGACAACTTCCGAAACATCTGCAAGGTTGCCACGATTGCCCAACGTCCTTACCGCGACGGCTTGGACCAAGATCCCCCGCTGGTGGATCTTCTTTGGGCGGACCCCAATGACGCCGTCCTCGATCCCAATCTTGAGATGGTCATGGTTGAATCGAGGAGTGCATACTTTGAGGCGTGTCGCCATTCACTGGTTGGCTTACAGCATGTGGCTCGAACGAAGTAAGTGAGGTCGTTGGACGAGACAGCCACGGATATCATATTAACACCCATACACAGCTCGCCCTTTGACAAGTATTTGCAGGGAGCCCATACCGAAGACAGGGCTCCAGAGTTCTTCCTGAAAGATCCAATTGTGG
This sequence comes from Trichocladium antarcticum, assembly GCA_033297235.1. Classification (NCBI taxonomy): domain Eukaryota; kingdom Fungi; phylum Ascomycota; class Sordariomycetes; order Sordariales; family Chaetomiaceae; genus Trichocladium; species Trichocladium antarcticum. The sequence goes on from MU853405.1 coordinate 961,807, forward strand.
ATGTCTCGTTACTTGCACACTTGGCTGACAAGAAAGACTCCGAGATAGTCCTGGGGTTGAAATCTCATGATATCGTCAGTGGCGACATGCAAAACTTGCAACGTCTCACCTACCTGGACGAATCCCAACTTCAAGGTCTTCACCGAATCATTTCGAAGGAGCTCGCCATCGTGCAAGGCCCGCCGGGCACTGGCAAAACCTTCACCTCCGTCGAAGCTATGAAAGTCATAGTCACCTATCGGCGCAAACATCGGGGCCCTCCCATTATTGTTGCCGCTCAGACAAACCACGCGCTGGACCAAATACTTTCACACTGTATCCGGGTGGGTGCTGACGTCCTTCGATTAGGAGGAAGAACCCAGAGCGAGGAGATCAAGCCGCGCACGTTGTTCGAGCTGCGACGAAGCACCCAGATTCCTGCGGACAAGGAATGCAACTCTATCGACCACCGGCGCCGTGAAAACATACGGCATATCCAGAACCTCGTCGACACTGTTTTTGCCGACGAGATTCTGAACCCTGACGTGCTCCTCAAAGCCCGAATTATCACAGATGCCCAACATGAATCTCTCACTGACGACTCCATGGAAACACACTTTGCAGCCGACGACAGGGGTCCGTTTGCCCTTTGGCTGGGAGACAGTCTCATTCCTGCCAGGATTCTTCACGATCAACACAAGACAAGGGCAAAGCTCAGCGAAGCAGAGGCGTATAAGAACCTTCCAGAATTCGAATGTGAGGACGATGAGATGGAGAACATCGCTGATGATGAGGAAGATCGGTTTCGGATTCGAGGCCCCGTCATCAAACTGCAACAAGTGTGGTCTGGCAAGAGCCCTGCCCATCTCTTGTCGGCGGGCCGCGCTGTTCTCAATGCGCTGAAGAATGACGACCTGTTCGCTATCCAAAAAGATCTTCGCGGCGCTGTCTACCAGTACTTTCAGGCCAAGCTCCTGGAGACCATGACCCCCACCTTTGCGACCCTGCTCGCCGAGAACATCAAGCTCTGTAAACAGCGCAAGGTGTTCAAGTTTCTTGGAAACACGCAGCTCGTCCAAAGGCAAAAGATCGACATTGTGGGCTGTACCACGACAGGTTTGACGAAATACCGCGGATTTCTTGCGGCGATGCTACCTCAGTCCATTCTCATCGAAGAGGCAGCAGAGACCCGCGAGGCTAACATAGTGTCCGCTTTATACCCATCGGTCAAGCAGCTCATCTTGGTGGGAGACCACAAGCAACTCGCGCCCCAGTGCGATATCCGCTACTTGGGCAACGCTCCATTCAACCTCAACGTCTCTCTCTTCCAGAGAATGGTTAACCTTAACATGACGTTTGTGATGCTCAAACAGCAGCGCCGGATGAAGCCAGAGCTCAGGCACATCCTGGGCCGTTTCTACCCTGATCTGGTTGACCATGCGATCGTCAAATCAATCAACCACCGACCCGATGTTCTTGGAATGGCTGGCCGCAATTGCTGGTGGTTTGAGCATGAATGGCCGGAGGATATCACCACAGACTATAGCAGGTTCAACGACCAGGAGGCGGAGATGGTCACCCAGTTCTTCGCCTACCTGGTTTGCAACGGCACACCTGCGGCCACAATCACAATCCTCACCTTCTACAAGGGTCAGCGGAAGATACTGCTGCGCAAGTTGCAACGACACCCATCGCTTATTGGGTCCACGTTCAATGTCTGTACAGTTGACTCTTACCAGGGCGAGGAGAACGAGATTGTTCTCCTTTCTATGGTGCGGAGTCCGCAGCCGGGCCGCCCATGTTCTGTTGGATTCCTGGAAGATGCGCGCCGGGTTGTTGTCGCCATCAGCCGTGCTCGTTGCGGTTTCTATATCTTCGGCAACATGAAGAACGTCCACAAAGCCTCCAAGGAATCCCACACATTGTGGTCAAAGGTCTCGGATGGCTTTTTCGAGTTGGGGTGCATTAACAAGGGCCTCCCGATTGTGTGTCAGCCCCATCAGCGGGAACTTTGGATCAAGGAGGTGGAGGACTGGGGCGACAATGCCGGTGGATGCGACCTCGAGTGCCAGCAAGATCGGCCATGTGGCCATCCTTGCACCCTCAGGTGCCATGCGTGAGTTCAGACGCTCTGTCTGCTTGGGTTATTAGCTGACACTCGGTACTCTTAGAATCACCCACGAGCATCTTCCATGCGGCCAGCCGTGCCGCAAGATCCTTGCATGCGGCCACGGATGCCAGAAGCACTGTAGCCAAGCTTGTTTCTGCGACTGCAAGAAGTTCCTGGAAGCAAGTGGGCAATCACAGGTCGCAACTCGGCAACACATGTCACTGGAGGAGCGGATGATCCAAATGGGAGGTGTTTCGAGTGAGAGCAACGCTTCACGCCAGCAAACTGGAAGGGCCCAGGTCGGCACAGCGGCCACTGTCTGGGAGCAGTTTGTCAAAAATATTGATGCCTGCGATAAACAGGTGAATACCGAACGACAGTCCACTGTGGAACAACACTCCTCGGAGACGTTTGTTAGAGAGGTCTATCAACCAACCACCGTTGTGGAGGGTCGTCGGGTTGATGGAAGCGGCAGGGCCGTCCAACGGCGCCATTTGCTTGAGCGGGGACGGCGCACCAGTGCTTCCGCCACCAATCTCCATACCCGACTTGGGAACCTCATGTTGGCTGTCGAGTCCCCTTCCCATCCCGCGCAAAGCAACATTTCGGTGCAATCGGTCAGGGTTCAGCAGACTCGAACCGAGAATGCCTCGCTTCTCGACTCCCAGATTCTTGTCGATACTGATGCATTGGCCACAGCCCATAAAGTCAACAGCACTCTTGGCTATCCAGTCATGCCGCACACCCCGATTCAACCTCTCATTCCCAGTGTTGGTTCACCGGCCATCAGCACCGTCACATCGACAAGCCCGGCCAATGCGAATGCGGCTTCTGCTGAGCCTGTTCCGTCGCACGAGGAGACCGAAGAGGACTGGCTGATTCAGTTCTGATCCCGGGCTGGTATTATTTCTGCGCTAGCACGTTGCTATTCTCCCATGCCCGAATCACCTCAAACATCTCTCAACTTCCACAGCAGGATAATCCTAGGATAAAGTTGGAATACCAAGTGCTATTGGCTCGAGGGGAACCGGTTCTGTTTCCGACAAGATGAGGACAATGGATCAAGCAACCCGTTACGTTCAATCTTGCCGAGGTACTGGACTTTTTGTTGATCTTTGATTTGTTGGGGTATTTTGGCCATGGCAGCATGGCGCTCTCAGGAGGGCGGAGTGGTCCTATCTCAGGTTTACAAGCCGTCCCTCGGTCCTGGGGTGGTCGCTGGTGGGGAGTGGGCAGCATGGCGTTGGGGATGGGCAACGGGATGATGTATGTATCCGTACTTGGGGTTAGTAATGCGCTCTCGAGTCACTTTGCTTGTATGCTGTATTGCCGGTAACATTCCTTGCAAGGTGACCAAGGAAAAACTGACTATATGAACCGTCCCCTCTTTCCAGTCAAGACAGATACTTCCAAAGGTTGACAGATGGTCACGGGCCGTATTGGATGTAATCATCAATACCTATACATACCGCTCGACACAAAGGGGGTGGATCAGTAACCACGGGACCAGGGACAGCACAAGAGGTCTTCTTTGGAATACCGGGCTGGCCTGCTATATTGCGGCTGTTCTCCGCGCCTATGCGGCGTTTCCGCTTACATGAACGCAGTACTCGATGATACTCCAAACTACAAATTCCAGCGTTGCTGTTAAAGGGTGGCCTCGACCTGGCACTCATGATGATATCATGATCCATGGAAAATGATCACCCGGTGATGTTGGGATGAGAAGAGAGAAATGAGTTTGGCAAGAGAACAAGCGCGGTTGGATACTGCCAGATGGAGTCAGGTGGCCTGGGTGCTGTACTGGCTTGGCACCCCATAGTGGCCCCACTTTAATCATGAAACATGTTGATGAGCCAACCTGGGAGCAAAATTCAATCCCCTTCTAGAACTCCCGTCGAGACCCTGAATACAGATAGGATCGATAGTCGTCGTCTATGCCGGGTTCGAATTGATTAGATGTAAATATTGGGACGATGATATGACGACCCGACAGAGGCATGGCCCTGGAGGAACCAAGGTTGTGAGGCCTGCGGCGCCTACCCGATCCTCCAGCCCGTCGCGTTGCTCGATCAACGGCTCCCGTCCGATGTCCAAGAAAGGAGAGGCGGCAGGGTTTCAGAATTCTGTGGGTGCTTCCAATTGCGACATGGAGCCATGCCACTCCAGCCTCAATCACAGGCTGTCCACCCCCACCAGATCCCATATCGCATCCCAAGGCGGCTATCGACGATTGCCAGCTTCCAGATTCTTCAAGTTGCTCCCTTCCATTCCTTGTCCGACGAACCCCAAGTAACTTCTCGGCTTTCAACTACGACTTTGCTGCCGTTGCATCCATTATTCGCGCATCGATTTCCAGGATAAAGCCGTGAGATTAAATCCCTACCTACCAGCGTTATTTTCAGCTCCCATTCAGGTACACAATCACGGATCCTTTCGTCGCAACCGATCCTGTAACCTGTATCCGCACATGAGCGCCTGCAGCACGCATCTGCGGACCCGACCTTCCAAGGTGCAAGTTTCCAAGTGCAGCTCTCGTCTATGACGTCCTTTCCGCAACTCAACCAACATCCAGTTCTCGATACCCACGGTCAGTCAGGTAAGGCGTCGCAAACAAGCCCCAGCACCTCCTCGTGTTGCCCCTCCCCTCCTCAATCCGCGCGCCCCGGATCAGCCCAGCCAGCCCAGCCAGCCCAGCCCGCGCCCCGACAGGCCCGTCGCATTTCGACAATCAGACAGAGATTCCGCCCGTCGACTCGACTCGAGTCGAGATCCCGCGACCGCAAATCTGCGCCAGTCTGTCTCTGAATCCTGAAGACACACCCACCGCGGTTTGGGTTTCCCTGCATTCGCGGTTGCACTTCCCGGGGGACGAGCGAGCATCCGCCACTCCATCCTCGCGCATCGCATGCCGACCGGCAAGAGAGGCCCGGCCAAGTTGAAGCGCAAGGCATCGCGCCCCAGCGAGCGCTCCCCTTGCTGGCGACCCGCTCCCCGAAATCGAATCAAGTGTTGTGCATATTAACCCGCCATGGCCCGATGTTCTGGGCATCAAAACGCTAACTGAACTGTCGGGACAGGCCTCGACATTCCCTCCTGCCGCTCGATACCAAGCCCCTCGCGCGCTCGCTGTTCCCCACCAACCCCATCGAACATCGTTAGCGACCGTCCTGCCACGCGCGCACGACCTCCGTCACCCGACCCCATCCTGTTAGCTTGGCTGTCGAATTCTGTCACTTGCGCAGAATGAACGGCGCGCAGCAGACGAAAGACACGGCGGCGCAAAAGCCATCGCAAGTCGCGAATACTGCTGCAGCATCTGCCAACGGCAACTCGGCACTTAATAAGAAGCGGAAGAAGGACGGCTTGAAGCCTATCATCACGACTGAAGGACCTGGGTACGTGCATTTTGCTTTTTTACCCTTCTGCAAGGATCATTCCATTCCTTGTATTCCCCTGCCCCGTTTCTGGAAAACGCTTGCATCCCGCCCGGGCCTTTCGGGATCCCAACTGGACGTTCGCCGTGGACACATTTGCGCTGCGCGCCTTTGACAAAGTGGCGGGGGTGCCACGAGCGGGCTCTGGGGCCACGGACCAATGCGCACAGTACCTACATACCTATCCTCTCATCAGCGCCGCTGCGGCATCACACAACGCTGGTGCACGGGTCTCCAAATCCCTCGGGCAGTTCCAGGTTGACGAGGGGACCGTCCGAATATTCTGTTGTGTCAGTGGCTGGCTCTAGTGAGCTGCCAGTGCGGCACTCTGTCTCCATCGTCGCACCACCTCCCCCAGACCCCCCCCCCCCCCCCCCCCCCCCCCCCCCCCGAACCCCTCCCGTCCCGCCGCAAGGTGAGAGACAGACATCATCTGTCACCGTTTCTTCCACGCCGGCCAGCGCCATCAACATACTGGCGGCTTGTTTCGTTGGCCTCCACTGCAACTGCTGCAGCCAACACGCAACATGAAGACAATGCTAAAGACAAGGTCCCCCCGCTTTCGTTTTCAAACCGTGCCCGCTTCGCTTCCCAATACCCACAACAAACACACCGATCTTCGGGCTGCCGAAAGTTCGGCACCCGTGCGCGAGCCCCAACCCAGCCAACTCCCAAACCCCGCCACCTCTTTGCCCCATCGGCAGATTGCATCCCGGGCGCATACTTGGGACCCAAAGCGCTGCAATGTAGACCATCTGCTTACACACTGATTTCTGCAGGGCTGCCCAGCTAGCAACAGTCATGACCCATTCGCCAACATCGTCGTCCTCGCCCGAGGACGCCGCCGAGAACACGGCCGACGAGGAGGACTCGGAAGACTACTGCAAGGGAGGATACCACCCGGTAACGGTCGGAGAAAAATTCAAGGACGGAAAGTACACGGTTGTGCGGAAGCTCGGGTGGGGCCATTTCTCGACAGTATGGCTGTCGAGGGACAACACGACGGGGAAACATGTTGCGCTCAAGGTCGTGCGGTCGGCCGCCCACTACACCGAAACCGCCATCGACGAGATCAAGCTGCTCAACAAGATCGTCCAGGCGAATCCCGACCACCCCGGCCGCAAGCACGTCGTGAGTCTGCTGGACTCGTTCGAACACAAGGGCCCGAACGGCACCCACGTGTGCATGGTGTTCGAGGTCTTGGGGGAAAATCTTCTGGGGTTGATCAAGAAGTGGAATCATAGGGGGATTCCGATGCCGCTCGTCAAGCAGATCACGAAACAAGTGCTTCTGGGCCTTGACTATCTCCATCGGGAGTGCGGCATCATCCACACAGATCTCAAGCCGGAAAACGTGCTGATTGAGATTGGCGACGTCGAGCAAATCGTGAAACGGGTGGTCAAGAACGAGCCGAGCGAGAAGGAGAAGGAGAACAATCGGAACGGTCGTCGGCGGCGCAGGACTCTTATCACCGGCAGCCAACCTCTGCCGTCACCCTTGAACGCGAGTTTCAACCACAACTCGCTGTTCCCGTCGCCTGGCTCACACAGCCTCGGCCAGATGCTGCACGATGGTAAGTCCTGATGATCCTGCGGCACGAGCTGTCGTGCTGTCGCCCGCTGACCGTTTCGTAGCAAGTGCCAAATCGAAAGAGCCGTCGCCGACGCCCGACAAGGACAGCACGGAGGAGAGCCAAAAACAGAGAGAAAAGACGGCGGATATCCTGACGAAGGAGGTTTCGGGAATCTCCCTAGACAAGGCCACGACCCCGCCGGCGACCATTGGTGAGAAGCGCAAGGCCGATGACATGCAGGCGTGCGACATTATCAGCGTCAAAATTGCCGACCTGGGGAATGCTTGCTGGGTCAACCACCACTTCACCAACGACATCCAAACACGCCAGTACCGCTCCCCCGAGGTGATACTTGGCGCCAAATGGGGAGCCAGCACGGACGTGTGGAGCATGGCTGCCATGGTATGCGATCAACAACCGCTCCCCTTACCCCCGTTTGTCCACCTACTAACCACGCCAACCCAGGTGTTTGAGCTCATCACCGGCGACTACCTGTTCGACCCGCAGTCCGGCACCAAGTACGGCAAGGACGACGACCACATCGCGCAGATCATCGAGCTGATGGGGCCGTTCCCCAAGAGCCTGTGCCTCTCGGGCAAGTGGTCGCAGGAGATCTTCAATAGGAAGGGCGAGCTCCGCAACATCCACCGCCTCCGCCACTGGGCCCTGACCGACGTCCTCCGCGAAAAGTACCACTTCAAGGAGGACGAGGCCAAGCGCATCGCCGACTTCCTCACCCCGATGCTCGAGCTCGTGCCCGAGAAGCGCGCCAACGCCGGCGGCATGGCCGGCGCCCTCTGGCTCGAGGACACGGCCGGCATGGGGGGGGTCAAGATTGACAAGGTGGACGTCGGCAGTCGTGGCGAGGGAATAGATGGCTGGGCGAGCGAGGTGAGGAAACGCTGAGTTGAGGCGGCGGCGGGGGCTGTCTTGTCGCTGGATGGGTCGGCGAGCTGGTTGGAGGGACGGCATGCCACAGCTGTGTGTTGGGGGGTGGTTGCGCCAAAAGAGC
>MU853405.1:969932-1006747 GCA_033297235.1 Trichocladium antarcticum
GGGGTTTGTTGCGCCTCTCGGCCGGCCGTCCGTCCGTGCCTTCACCGTTGTTCGGGAATCCTTCGGGCGTGCCTCAACCGCCGGCAAGCGAAGATGCGAGGGTATGGGTTTGTCGTTTTCCCGTTTGGCACCTCTCGGCCTGCTGATGGTATGACCTGCCCGACGTCGTTGAGCGATCTCTGTGTGTGTGTCGGTTTTTTTCTTCTTTTTTATACAAGACTTGAGTCATTTTCCCCCGGCATTCTGATTGCAGTCGTTGATTCCCTCTCGCGCGCAAGCCAAGCGTTGCTCTAGAAATGTCTCGCTACTATCCGTCTCCGTCCGCGGCCCTTGGTTTCGGCTGTGTACCCACCACTGCCATTGGCGCTCGCGCCGACGTCTTGTCCTTATAGCTTGCGGTATATTTCTGGGGGTTCGCTTGTTGATGGGCGTGAAATATACGGATAGATGCGCTGGCTTATACAACCCTTTCCGTTTCTTGTTACATCACAGCAGTCATGTTGCGAAAAAGCACGGCATACCATTCACGGAAAGTGGCATATACATATCACAGCCTCTGACCTTTTCTTTGTATTTGTTTCATTCGACACCTCATGAGAGCCAGGGTTGGACATGATTTAACGCATAGGGTTAGGTAATGAAAAGTCTGTTTCTACGTTGGCCGAACTGTCTCAAGAAGTCGGCCCTGCCAGTTGGGGAAGAAGAAGAGGCAACTTCTTCATTTGCAGCACCGATATACCCTCTGGGAACAAAACCTGCGTCGTCCCTTGCCAGAAATAGCACGCCATAACATACACAACAAGAACACCAAGCCAAGCGCCTGCAGGTCCAATTTAAGCAGGGCACCCTCTTGACTCTTGAGTATCGACACAACCCGGCGTCTTTGGAAACGTCCGGATACGTCGAGACGGTAGATGTCAAGGAGCCCCCGTCCCTACCCCTCCTCTCATCGCAGGAAACACCACCCCCAGCAAAAAAAACCCAACTTAACGCTTCCCCCCCTTCCCCTTCTGCGTCATCTTCCGGAAGGCCTCCAGCCCCCCGGAGCCGATCGGCCGGAACTCGGCCGGCCCACGCGCTGAGCTGTCGTAGGTGCTGCGCGGGGCGATGGTGTAGCTGGCGGGGAGGCCGGCGGGCTGGGCACGGTTGGTCTTGGTCTCCGGGGCGAGCATGCGCTCGCGGTCGAGCTCGAAGCGCGCCTTGGCGTTGGGGCCGCCGGCGGGCCGCTGGGTGAGCGTCAGTTGCGAGGAGCCGCTGACGGCGGCTTCTTGGCGCTGGGCGAATTTCGCGGCTCTGTTGGTTGGGGGGAGGGAGGGTTAGCTTGGGTTGGGGGGGGGGGGGGGCTTGGATGGGGCGGGGAGAAACACATACGCAACGTCGAAGTCGCGGGATTCGATGTGGCGCTTCTTGTAGTCGTCGGTTCGCTTCAGGATTGGGCGACTCCATTCGCCGACCAGGCGCTCTGCTATGCGCTTGATGCCGGCTACGGGGCGCTTGCTGCGTGTGTAGAAGTGGACCACCTTGCCGATGCCGCTGCTTAGAAGGACGTCTTTGTTGATGGGCAGCGAACCGAGCGCATTGAAGATGTCCCGCTGGATGCTGTAGGCGGGAAGGCTGCCGTCGTTGAGCGGCTCGAGGAAGTACTTGACGGACTGGAGGAAGTTCGTCTCGGGATCGAGAATGGAATCCTGCACCGCGGTTCGGTTGAGAAGCGCCGTGACTTGTGGGAGAAGCTGGAGCTTGTGCGTTGCGGCCAGGCCTTTCTCGCGGGCTTCGTTGTCCGCCACACAGGCCTTTTCCATGGCAACCTTTAGGTTCGCGATTTGCTCGTCGATTTCGTCTTCGAGATCCTGTATAATCTCGGTTAGATGCACTGCCTTGCCAACAGCCGAGTAAATTGCCACATCGCGCAAGTACATACAATATCGGTCCTCTTCTTCCTCCGCTTGTTGGGATTCTTCAAGGCATCGTCCATGGCGCGCTGAATTGCGCGACGGCGTCGTTCTTCGGGTGTGAGACTCTCCTCGTTTACTCGCTCCTCTTCGGCTGCTGGCTTCCTTGCGCTCTGTCGCTCTCTGATGGTAGCTCGTGCTTTCCGTGGCCGGCGCTCCGTCTCGTCGACATCGCCACCATCATCATCTGTGGCTCTCGACCGCTTCTTTGGCCTCCGCCCCTCTTTCGGCTTCTTCGCCGTCTCGCCGTCCGTCCGCTTGCGCTTGGCCGCTTTCAGGGTCTTTGCTACACTCTCGTCGATTTCAACAGGCCGGTCTTCGAGTGTGGGATCGTAGTCATCGAACTGGCCTTCGTCGATTTCAGAGAGGAGGTCGGAGTCCTTGTCGGAGACGGCGCCTTCATCAGGGATATCGGCATGAGCATTATTCTCGACTGGCGAGGCAGCCCGCGAGCCAGCCGGCGAGTTGGCGTCCGACATGGTGTTTTGTGCAGCGACGATTCGAATCCGCGACGGACCGTGGATGATTGGGGAGCGCGACTAACGGGGCCTTTGTTGGGAAGGTGAAAAGAATTGATCTAAGTAGAAGCCTGCAATAAATGGCAGTCTTTTCGATGCGAGTATTCCGATCTCCAAGTTTTGTCCTGAAAAAAGAGTTCGCGCTTTGGATTTCTTGGTTACAGGTCGCTGCTCTTGACTTGTTGGAGAAACAAGGCTGGGGCCAGGAGGGCTGGTGGTCTGTGCTTCATAGGCCCGCAGATTCCGGGTGACCAGGAGCTGCAAGGGTGGCCGCGCCACAGGGGGGGGGTGGGGCATGCCAGAAAACTGGCCGCGTGTTTACTCCAGGAATTGGTTGCCACGAACAACAGCTCTTTTGCCCGTCTTTAAGGTCGCGACGGACACACGCGCCAGGACTTAGCTGTTGCCACAAATCCGCTTCTATCTCTCCCGACATACCTGCGACCTGCATCATTTGGTACGCGATGGACCGCCGAACTTTCGAGGGCCCGATGGACTGGGAATACCAGTTCCAGCCGCCCGTGGACCACTCCAGTCCTTTTGCAAAATTCTCTCAGAAAACACCGACATGTAAGTTGTTGTCGCAATTCTCGCGACCCCGTGGGCGTTTTCTCGGCCTGCGTCCCTGGCATGGCACACGTTTTCTAGTTCCCTGGAAGCTCTCCTTCTATCCCCAAACTCCGTCACGAGAACCATCGAACCACCGCAAATTGGCAACACGATGGCGCATACTGACCGGGCACCTTTTCCAATAGCCTCCTTTAACACGCCCTCGAAACTCCGCGGCAATGGCGCCAACCCATTTGCGATCGACGGTGCTTCCAGACCTGGCTCGCCACTCAAGCCGCAAGACCAACCGCGCCCGCCGCATTCGTCACTCTTCAAACCTCAACTGCAAAGCAGACCGTCAGCACCGGCATTCCGGAATCCCGCCTTCACGACCCCGCAAAGGCGTATCGATCAACTTGTCTACCCACAGTATTCCGGCGCCGACTCGAGCCCCGCGTTGACCGATACGTCGGAAGTGCCTGCTGATACACCCGAGGTCGAGCACACAGGGGAGGGCGTCGGGAAGCTGACCCTTACCCCATCTGGCGGCAAAACCTTGTTTAGCCAGGCCCTTCTACGAAACCATGCGTCAGGGAAAGGAGAGCTTGGGAGAGGAAGCCGAGACAAGGTCCGGAAGAGGAAGCGGCTACACGGCGACAAAGACGTGGGCAGCGTGCGGTCCCGTCTACCTCACGATTCCGACGATTCCGACAGCGACTGGGAGAAGACATCAAGAGCCGGCGTCAAGGGGGGTAGAAAGGGGAAGGGCTCTCCACGGGGCTGGGCCAACAACTTTCTTTCCGCTGTCAGCAACCACCCGAGCGCGCCAGCAATCCTGTCCAAGTGGTTGCAATTGGCGGTCAATATCGTCCTCCTCAGCCTTGTCCTCTTCGGCATTTTTGCTATCCTCGCCCAAATACGATCCGACCTGGCCCACGCGAGCGAGAAGGCGCGGATCGCCATCATCAACGAGATGGAACTATGCAAAGACAACTTCCTCAAGAATGCATGCTCGCCCAAAGCGAATCGGCCTCCGGCTCTTGATGGTCCTTGCAATGAATGGGAGGTATGCATGCATCAAGAAGCATCGATCGGCACCATGTCCCAAATCTCGGCGAAGAACATTGCCGAGATTCTGAACGCGTTTGTCGGAGTCTTGACATTCAAGACCTGGGTAAGTCAAACTACATCTTGGCCGTACCGTATTACGCTAACCTCCTTCCAGGGGTTCATCCTCTCTCTCTTCCTGGTGGCAGTCGTCGCCAGCAACGTCGGCTTTGGGTTTCTTCGCGAATCAGCGCTCGCCCACTCGGCCAGGCCAGCCGAGCCCATGCACTCGGCCCCAGCACTGCCCCCCATGCTTGGGTCGGCGATGCACAATCCCTCCCAGGCCTACATCTGGGCGCCCATCAACCAGACCCCGCGGCATGTTCGGAAAACCCTGTTTGCCAATGACGCGACGGATACGGACAACTCGCCCGACTTCAAAGCACTCATGCCGCCGCAAACCCCATCTGGGAGGAGGAGCCCGAGCAAGGGCGATCGGAACTGGAGTCCCTCGAAGGGCTCCAGGGGGAGAAGTCCTACAAAGGGGCATTGAGGCCGGTGGGGGGGGTGTGGGATGGACAGAGCTCATGGCTAACCCGCCACATTTGTGTAACTGTTTGTAGACCATCCTTGGATTCGGTTCTGCTGGGTTCCGGTTGGGTTCCGGTTGGTAGGGTTCTATAACATGGCGTCCGGTTGGTTGGTTGGCTGGCTGGTAGGCTGGTAGGCTACTGTTTGGTCTATCAAAGTATTCTTTACTTGAGTTTAGGCATCCTGAAGCTAGAACTTTCGATATGTCTTTCGGAATTCCAGGTGTATCGTCTTATATGCAGGCCAGAAGCCGTTCTATTTACCCTTCAAGCTTTTCACATATCCGTACTGATGTTGGTTTATGATTTCTGGCCATTGTACTGGTCCCAAAGTCAAGAGCTTCTAGCCAACTGCCTACGATGCGCGGCCCAACTTCCGATTCTAGAATCTCTGCACATCGCTGTGATCAACGACCGGATCTTGAACCGTGCACGTAGGTAGGTATGCGTACATCTGAGAAAGACTTGATTTCCGTGATGAGATGCAACTGTGAAATGTGAGTTTCGACCATGTCCGATGCAACAGTGGACTGTTCTGGAACGTTCAGAGGTTCGCTCCTAGGGTTCAGGTCGGGTGTAGCCGAGGCTTGGCGCAGCTTCCTGGGCCCTGCAGGGATGCCCCAGGACCCTTGTTGAACCCTTCATTCCTGAAATGAGCTGGAATCCTCACCCCACTCCTGGTAACTTTCCTCTATCTGCTAGGATTCCTGTCTGGAGAAGAGTTGGCTAGAAAGAAGTTCAGACTAACAGGTAGTTGAACATCTCATATTATTTAGCGTACTCAAGATCAAGACACTTACTGACTGAGTTCTAGGACGAAACAGGAGAAACACCTGATACAATTTGGAATACCGAGTACGGAGTGTATACGTGTGATTGCACAATGCCGCTTGGGCTTGGCGTATGCACAATATACGATACATGTATCTGTACTCCGTACTGGATGTGGCCCTGGTTGGAGCGGGCCGCAGCTGAATTAGGTAATGATTTGCCCCCCTCGTCGCCTGCTTCTCAAGACTTCAATGCGACTCCAACAAAGCCGACGCCAAGAAACCTTGGACTCGCGCAAGTGCCCAATACTCGCAACCGGCCCAGATTCTGCCGGACCATCGCACCGGGGAGCGCTGCGTGTCACTCATTTTGATCCCAACTTCTCGACTGTCTTTCCGCAAAGTACCCCTACCCCACAATCTGCGCCGGCGTCGCCACTGTCTTCCGATTCCCCCTCGCACCAGTTACTCGCAATTCCCGCCTCTACCACTCACGCGCCCGGACCCCCCGCTCCCATCGATCGCCTCGCGTTCCTGGCCTCATCTCAGATCCTAGGCCGGGTCGTTGGACCAGTAGACCACGGCATCCTCAACTACACCGAAAATGCTAGTGGACTTGGAAGGGAATACCTTTGGCGCCTACCCTTCGGATGACGCTTGAGGGAGGGCGTTGGCATTAGCAATATGGACCAGTTAGAAGACGATACGCCCAATGGGAAGCCGAACCTGCGCCCGTCACCTCTGCCACCTCCGCCGCCTACAGCCCCGGCACCGGCTGCTCACCCTGCTGCAGCATTTGGCCCGAACCACCCAGCAGCTGCCTCGGGATTGTCAATTCCAAGTTCCTCGGCAACCGTTACACATTCCGCGTCATCCAAGAGGAAAAGAGGGCTGGGCATTGTGACGCCAAATGCGTGCACAGAATGTCGAAAGAAACGAGCAAAGGTTAGTCACCTAGTTGGACGTTCTACATCCCCCCCCTCCTCCATACCACAGCCCAAAGCTCACATGTCTTCATTCCTAGTGCGACGGAGAATCTCCTTGCGGTCGATGCAAGACACAGAAGGACATCGAATGTGTGTACCAAGTCCCTGTTCGCCAGTCCAAGGAGAACCTTCGCTCGGAGCTCGAGGAGCTTCGACGCCAGCAGCGCCACAACAAGGACGTACTTGGCGCGCTTGTACGTCCGGGACTGTGGGAAGAGGTTCTGGGCCATCTCCGTAACGGCCAGAGCGTGGAATCCATATCGGAATGGCTCAAGGGCGTTCACCCTTCCACAGGCGATACGCTCCCTTCAATCAGCCGACTGGTCGGTTCGGGAAGCGGCGCATCACCGCTTGGTATTCCGAGCCATGGACCCGGTCCCTCGGCAAATTACACCCCGGTCCTTCCCGGTCCGAATGGGGCGAGCCCGGCGTCCGGTCCGCAGCAGCACAACAGCCGGCAAGTGAGTGACCAGCAAAGTCCCTGGGCCCCCCAATTCTCCGGCCAGAGCCACGAAAGCAGTTCGCACCCGGGCAGCACAAACTGGAACCCAGACAACATAAGGAGCCAGCAGTCGCGTGTCGGTTCTTGGATTGACAGTATTGCCGATTCGGAATTTGACATATCTCGCGGCGCTGAGCAAGTCCTTCTTACACATCTGCAAGTCCCGGCCAATACCTGGACGACCGTGACGCAGGATTCGGGACTTGTTGAGCATCTACTATCCCTCTACTTTTGTTGGGAGTATCCCACCTTCGCATCCCTGAACAAGGAGCACTTTCTCAAGGATTTTGCCAAAGGCCAGGCTCGATTCTGCTCCTCCATGCTTGTCAATGCATTGCTAGCATTGGGGTGCCGCTTCTCGACGAAACCAAACACACGGGCCAACCCCAACGACCACCACACGTCGGGCGACCACTTTTTTAAAGAATGCCAAAGACTCTACTACCAGGAGGACAACCACCATAAGCTCACCACCATCCAGGCGCTAGGTATCATGTCCATCCGGGAGGCGAGCTGTGGAAGGGACTCGGAGAGTTGGTGGTATGCTGGTCAGAGCATCCGCTTGGCCATTGAGATGGGTCTCCACCGAATTCAGGACCACGGTAGAGATGACGACGAAAGCGCAGTCCAAGCAGCCACGTTCTGGGGGGCCTTCGCCTTGGATCAGTAAGTGCCGCCAACCCTTGGCTATTTGTCCCCAGCTCAAGCTCTGACCTGCCATCAGCGCATGGTCCCTAGCAACCGGCTCGCTGCCTCAGTCTTCATGTTTCCCGCGGTTGCCACCAAAACCAGCCATAATCGACAATGTCGACGCGTCGGTGTGGGTTCCCTATACAGACGATGGTATGGAAATCGCGGCCTCCATTGTACTGGGTCGCATATGAACGCTAACTCAGTTCCCAGGGGCTCCGCTCCAGCGGTCTTGCGAACAACCTTCCAACGTTCGATCGGTTTATAAATGCTTCTGCGAGCTCAGCGAGCTCGTGCACCAGGCATTATACATACTGCATTCTCCTGGCCGGCCCCTAACGAGCAGAGATCTGCTCAACATTTACACTCAATTCTTGAACTGGTACGACAAGATTCCCGAGGTCCTGCGGCTGGGCCACAACTTTACCCCGGCGGTCCTCTTCGCGCAGTGAGTCCCTCCAACCCGTCTCCTCCTGCCGCCATCTCCGGTGGGCGCCTGTAAGGGGCCCTTCTTGACCTTTGCCGCCCGGAGGTTTCTAACAGTGGACGCAGCATGTACTATCACTTTGCCATTCTTCTCCTCTTTCGGCCTCTGATCAAGCTACGGATCATTGCCTCAAGCATATCACCACGCGATGTCTGTTCGCAGGCAGCGGATGCCATCTCGGGTCTCTTGCGTTCGTATGCGCAACTCTATACCCTCAGACGAACGCCATCCTTTGTCCCATACTTTGTCCTCACGTCGTCGATCGTACACCTCGCCATCGCCGCAACGTACACCGAACCAAGCAGCGACTTATCGGAGTCGGTCCGAAAACAGCCGAAGCTCCCGCCACACGTCACCGAGGCGCTTAGGCGAGGGATTTCAGATCTGACCGAAATGACGCCCTGCCATCATTTCGCGCAGCAAGCCCTCAACATCCTCCGGTACCTGGCCAAGAAGTGGAACATTCATGTCGAAATCAAGACGCCAGTGGGTGAGGTGCTCCCGCCCCAGGGAGAGGTGACCCTCCCTGGCCAAAATGTCCAACCGGCGACGAGCCGCCTCAACTTCTTCGCGCCCAACCTTCTCGAGTCCGACTTCAACTGCGCATGGGGCGACGACACAGCAGCCGGGGCTGACGGGGACGTGACGACGGGCACCAGGCTCACAGATCCCATGCAGGCTTCTGACGCGATGGAGAGCCCAATGTTTTGGCCCTTCACGATGCAGGCCCGTGCCACGCTGCCGACTAGGGAAGAGCTGGAGAAGGCGGGCTTTGAATTGATTCAGTAGGTGAGGTGATTTTTGATGGCTTTTTTTTGGGTGCTCAAACGGACAGGGCCGTGTGACAGTGGCGTTGCACCGTGGATTTTCGGTTTCTGGCGGCTTTCACTCGTATATGGTTTTGTGAAATACCCAGGTTTTAGAGAAAAGACAGGAGGGAGGGGCGCTGGAAAGATATTCTGGAATATAACAGGGGCGGGCCCAAACTCTTTCAGGGCGGATACCCGGCATTTTTGGAGGGCGACCGGTCACAAGCAGCCCTGGCCTCAGGTCCGGTGGAATTGAAAGAGAGGGTGGCTGGCCTGTGCAACCATACACAGCAGAGGGGATGGCGTTTGATGGCTTTATTGGCATGGTTGACCATCTTTTTAGATACCCGCATCTTGACGGAGAGCGAGGCAGTATATTTTGGCAAGACTTCAGCTGCAACGGCTGCGATGTGAAGGAAGGAGGCGGGGTTCTTGCTGATGTTGGTGGCGGCCAAGCCGGGGTAAGACTCGGGGTCTGTCTCGAATCGCAAGACGGGGGCGTCTCTTGGCACTGCTTACTGCAGCTGGGCAGGCAGAAACACTGATGCAGGTTGCCGAATCTCCATGGAGCAACCAACAACAGCCCTGCCGTTGCGGTTCCGAAGGAGAACTTGCCATGGCCGAATCATGGGGAAGGGAAGTCGAGTCTTGTCGGGTTAAAAGGGCATTGGACTAGTGCGGCTCTTGGAGGGTGGAGGAGACTTGATGGATCGCCGACTGACCCGCCGATGCGGCGAGGGCCGATCACCTGCATCGTTGGTCGCCTTATCTTGGACCAGCGCGGGCGGTTGTGGGGAGAGGACGCTGGAGAACAGCAACATCCCCGGGAGGCCCCGCTGAACCCCTCGCCCCCAGAGCGCGGCGGGCGGACCATGTTCGTGCAATGTCGATGGGACACCAGGATGGGCAAACAACAAGGCCAACTGGTGGATCGTGCTAATTGGGTGCCACCTGCAGGGCTTGGTGTTTCGAGACGAGGAAGCCAGCTGCAAGCGTGGTGTGGTGGCAGATTTGCTGGGCCCCTGGGCTGTGTTTCAGGTGGGACAGGCCCCTGCCGCGCGCGCCCCAATCAGAAGGGGAGCTGCCGCGGGACCCTCCCACGGGCGTGTCCTGGCCTGCCTGGCACTCTCCGATCTGCCGCACCCCGTCATCCCCGGTGCCCAGCGTTGCTGGAACCTGTTGTGGGTGTGCCGGGTGATGTGCTGTGTGTGGCCCAGTGCCTCGTCGAGGAGGAGCCCTTGTCAAAATTGCAAATTGACGGGGGCACGATGGAGAAGTCGTGGTTCGCGATTCTGTGCCGTCATTTCTGTCATCTCTTGTTGATTGTCTCCCGGCTGCTCGGTGCCTCCCCCCCCCGACCCGACAACCCCCCCGCTCCTCCTTTTCGGGCCCCCCTGTGCCCTGTGCAGCGCAATCATGTCAAGGAACCGAACCCAACCGTCTTCGTATTATATCCCGCCGGTCTCCCGCAGCGCGGCTACGCCCGCCTCGCCTGAACCACCATTTTGGTTTCGCTTCGTCTTCGCTCATTTTCAATCAACCGCTGCATGATGGATCGATAGCCGACACGCGCCTTCATATCAAGTTTTTTTGTTTGTTTTTATGGTTTTCTGTCCCCGCGCACGACACACCTCCCGACATCCATGGATCCATTCCGTGATCCGCCGGCCGACACGCTGGCCGCGGCCCGACTTCACGTCCAGGCCCTCACCGACTGCGGACTGCCACGCGAGGCGCTGTTGCGAGCGCTCCTCGAAAACTACCACAATGGTGAGGTCGCGATCAGATGGGCCGGGGGTCTGGCTGTTGGTTAACATCCTGGCAGGGGAAGCGACGTCGGGGATAGACACGGGGTTCCCGCAGCAGACCGCCCAACAGGAGCAGCCACAGCAGATGGCCGCGCAGGCCGCGCAGGCCGCGCAGGGCAAGATGGGCCATGCCATTCACAACACGCGACTTTCGGTATCGACAATGAGTTCAAACTCGACGGGGCGGGCGAGCTTCCTGTCCACGGCGACCACCATGAGCTCCGTCTCGTCCCAGGGAGGCGCAGGCGACGCCCACGAGAAGGTGGTTGCAGCGCCGCTGCCTGCGCCGCCCGCGCCGCCCGTGCCGCCCGTGAAGAGCAGTAACCGCGGAGCGTCCAAACCCCCCGGCGCCTACTGGTGCACCTTTTGCGACGTCGCCTTCCAGCGCAAGTTCGACTGGAAGCGGCACGAGGACGAGTTCCACGAGCGCTACAAGCGCTACCCCTGTCCCAACTGCAACCGCATCTTCTGGGGCGCCAACACCTTCAATCAACACCACAAGAACGCCCATGGCTGCACCACATGTCCGCATGCAGATCGTGTCGTCAAGTACACACAGCGG
Organism: Trichocladium antarcticum; assembly: GCA_033297235.1. NCBI lineage: Eukaryota > Fungi > Ascomycota > Sordariomycetes > Sordariales > Chaetomiaceae > Trichocladium > Trichocladium antarcticum. The sequence goes on from MU853405.1 coordinate 981,203, forward strand.
AAGCAGGCCTGGTATGTTTGCCCCTCTCCTTCCGCTTCGCCGTCTCCGCTTCCGTCTTGATCTCCCCCCCCCCCCCCCCCCCCCCCCCCCCCCCCCCCCCCTTTCCCCCCCCCCCCCCCCCCCCCCCTGAGCTTGTCTTGGGCCGTTTCAGGAGGCCTAGCACACGGTCAACGCCGGGCGCTTGCATCACACCACGTACTCCACCCCGCTGAGCTGACCGTCTTGCCAGGGCATGCGGCTTCTGCGGCGGCTTTCTCGCCAGCCGCGACCGCTACTTTGACCATGTCGCCCGCCACTACGAAGACGGCTGCAACAAGTCGCACTGGAACCACTCCCTCGTCATCTACGGCCTCCTCCACCAGCCATCCATCAGCCACGCGTGGAAAGACCTCGACGCCACGCTCTACGGCCACCTGCCGCGCAACCAGCAGCCCATGCTCGAGTGGGACCCCAAGGCGACCGGCCACGCCCAGGGTTTCCTCGAGGGCGACAGCCCCGGTAAACTACAAGACCTTCTCGAGTTCTTCCTCGACGGACGCGACGACCCCCAATTCCTCGCCCGCCTAGCCCACGACTCGGCCACCATCCGGGTACGGGGCGCGACCCCGCCGCCGGCCACGACCTTGAACTTGGCGTCCTCCAACCCCCGACCCATTTCCGAACCACCGACGCAAAAGCCCGCCTTGAAGGTGCTATCCTCAACGACAAAACACCTGTCGTCCCCGCAACCCCCGCTGCCCGCAACACCATCATACGACGACGACGACGACGAACACCACCCGTTTCCAAAAAAGCAACGCAGCATCGCGCCAGCCCCCTCGCCGTTGGCGACGATGAAGCCGATTCCAGTGTTTGAGCAGCCGCGGCCGCAACCACAGATCCCGACGCACGGCGTACTATCGCCATTTGCACACCAGCCGATGATGCAGCCGGCGGCACCGGGAGGGGGGTTTTACGATTTGGCAGTGACGCACGTCCATCCGCACATGCAACAGCAGCCGCAGCAGCACATATCGCAAATCACGAACCAGCAGCAGCAGCAGCAGCAGCAGCAGCAGCAGCAACACCACCAACTCCAACAACATCAACAACATCAACAACAACACCAACAACACCACCATCAACAACAACACCAACAACACATGGTCGTCTCCCCGATCAACGTCTACGAAGACTGGAGCAGCTTGGCCGGGACAGTGGTGGACGAATCCATATTCGCCAGCGTCATGGGCCTAGGCTGGCAGGCCGACATGGCCGGGGGGCTTGGCGGCGCGGGCGGATGAATACATCTGGTGCACAGCCCTAAAACCAAGAATCGAGGATGGACAACCCATCCTACACCCGTCGCACCAATACCTTTCCATCCTACATGGGGGGGGAGGGGCGCATGGGGACATCCAACGGCTTGCCGCCGGCTTTTCACGAGGCTGGGTCACACACAGCCCAGCCTCCTGTTTTTCCCCACGCGCGCCAGTCGCGCCAGCTGGCTAGGCGGCGTCCGTCCCCACACCGCCGCGGATATGGCGAAGTGTGTATACTATATATATACGGAAGCCCGGTTCGGCTGGGAGCGCCGGACTCGGGGGAGGCGGCACGGTATCGGTGGGTGGCGGTCTGGGCGCCGCGGGGAGAGACTATATTATATATATGCGTGGTCTCGGGTCGGATATGCGGAATTGGCGCAGGAACAAACCTACACGGGATTTGGCGGGATTTCGCCCTGGTTGGCGGCTACTGCCTGCCTGCCTACCTATGCGCCGGGGGTGATGGATGCCCCGGCCGGCTGGCCGAGTGGAGTGCCGGTATGGACCGAGTAGACCATCCATGATGCGCTGTTGCTGTTGTTGTTGTTGTTTTTTCTTGGCAGGCGTCTGCGGAGGTCCGCTTGTCCCAGCCGTGGACCGAGGACCGAGGTATGTAGATAGTCGCGCAACAACAAAAACAGACTGTTGTGGTCCTTCGACAGAACAGATCCTGTCCCCCCATCTCTCTGCCCAGCACGCAATACAACACAACACACCGCACACGCACACGGGCACGTATCAACCAACCGTCCTTCCGCGGCCGTCCTGCGCGTGTGGTATGTACATACATAGGCCGCAGGGGCAAAAAGTGAAACCTGAAACCAAAGGACTGCGGCTGGGGTCTGCCACCTTTGTCATGTCATGGGCCTACCTAGTCTCCCCCCCGGCCAGTCCGTCCCCTTCCCGACTCGTACCCACCGCAAATGGGGTAGGTAGGGGTCTGGTTCAGGTCTGGTTCAGGTACGGAACGGATGCTCGATGCTCGTTCGGCTGCTGCTCAGCCTTGTGGGGCAAGACATGTGTGTGGATCGGGGTCTGGGGGGGTGACGGTGGCGGTGGCGGTCCGCTCGCATGAGGTTGGGTTGTGGATGGGGTGGGTTTGGGTGTGGTATGTCGTCGGCAGGGGTAATGTCCGTGAGATGTATACTGCAGTCTTGTGCCTGGTGTGGACTGGGCAAGTGCAATTCCGGTTGTGGGTTTCAAGCGCGCCTCTCGTATACATTAAGTAGAAGAGGCCTTGATTCGTAACTCTATCCGATTTTGACCCTCTGCACTCCTCTATCCAACTCGCCATCACAATAAATAGTGCTGGGCCAGGCCGCCACCCTCTCCTGGCCACAGGTATTCATCACCTCGTACACGAGCCGCGCCCGGTGCTTAACCCTTCATCGTATTCCCAGTCTTGCGCTAACATGACAAAAGAATCTCGATTCTCCATCGCGGAAAGACGCTGCTGCCATGGACCCGGCCAACAACCATTCGCAAGCTCAGGGGCCAGCAGGTCGCCCTCAGTCCGCAGCCAGCAGTGGATCGAATCAAAAGCAGGCTTCTTCGGGATACTACTCCCTAAACCGCTGGCTCACAGAATCCAGGGTAGACGAGCCGTGGAGCCAAACAAATACGCGCGGCCTGGCCTCTCGACTGGACAAAGGTCAGGATGTCGAAGGGACGACGAGTCAGGGGTAGGGGGTAGGATGTTGAAGTTTGAAAAGATGATTCAGACGGTTGGATTATTCTTTGGCGAGGGCTTGGATATGCTGGAATGGGGGTTGATTGGTGCGCGTCGTTGGTTCATGGTAGCCGGGGGGGGGACTGAATTAGCCGGCTTCCCCGAATGTGAATACAAACGACGGCTTCTTCTCCTCCCTGTCCGCTGGCTTCCAGAGGCTCAACGCGGAGACCTTCTCCCCCACGCCTTGGGCGTTCCTTTCCTGAGGGCCCTGCCATGTCTCAGCGGCTCTCCTCGCCATGACGGTCGTGGGCCCGGTTTGCAAGTTGCTAAGCATTTGGCCCAGCTGCTGTACCTCCTCGGCGGCATTTCTCATATTGCTCGGCGACTGTTGCTGCTGGGGGGAGGCAGCGCCGCCAAGTCCCGGGGCGCTCAACCGCGAGCTAAGAGGGCTGATGTTGGTGGTCTTCGTCTGGAGGGGTGAGGTGCGAGTGGATGGGCTCTGATGCGCCGAATGTGGCACGCCAAAGGGACTCCTGGTATGGCCGTTCTCCTGTGGCATCCGGGGCACCGCCAGGTCTTTGGCGAAGTCGAGCGGCGCACCGGATCCTTCGATCTTGGCTCGCCATGCAGCATTGCGCGGCCGCCCAGCGTGTTGCGATTGTGGCGGTGTCTTTCCGGGGGGCCCAAAGGCCTTGGACCAGTCAAACACGGTGGTAGGGCCGTTGCTGATCCATCCCGCGCTCACGGCCGATTCAGCGGGGAACAGTTGTGGCGGCGTGGCGATGGCGGACTGGTCACTCGGCTGGCTGACAACAGCGAGCCGGGTATCTGGCGCCTCCAACAACTTGGGCCGCCTGTCTGTGGGCGGCTCTGCATTTTCCGGTGAGCGTGGCGTGTCGGTGCTGCTGGGGCCGGCTGTCAACAGCTTGGGCTCCGTGCCGGTAAGCAGCTTGATTTCTGCCGGTGGCTCTGCCGGTGGCTCTGCCGGTGGCTCTGTCGGCCTGGCGCGTTCCAAAGCGTCCTCCCAATAAGCCACCAGCCGCGCGGCGAGACCGTCGTCGTCGTGGTTGTAGCAGAGACAGTCACGGCTCAAGGTGCGCAGTATTTCCCTCTCCCGGGCTGCATCGGCGGGTCGACCCAAGCCCAGCAGGGGCAAAAGGCCGATGATCTCATTGCGCTGCGCCTGGCTGAGGGCGCGTCGGCAACGGCGGCCGCTTTGGATTGTTCCCTTGCACGACCACGCACATGCCTCCTGGTTCAGAAGGCCCAGCACTATTGCGGGGGCCCACGAGGGCGCAGTCCTGGCCGTTGTGCCGGACATTGCTGGCAGACGCCGTTGGGGGGTTGTCACGGGTAACGGTGGGTGAACGGTGGCCTGTGGAGACGGGGGTCGCGGCGGCCAGGTTTGGCGTGTTTGTGTTTGTCGTGACTGCAGCATCATCGGCTTGCAGGGTTCAAGGCTCTGGCGGGGGGGCTGGGCAGCGAGCGATTCGGTTGGCTTGTGGATATCCGTACAGATCCATACATGCATAGCTACCTAGTCACGGTGAGCTCAAGACGCGCCATGTCGAAGCAAGTTCCAGTCTCTTTCTCGCTGCCGCCCATCCCTGGCCGTGACGCGACCAAACCGTCATGTTGCGATAGCTCTGGCTCTGGGGTTGGGGGAGGAGTTGCACCCCGGTCTTTGCATGTGGGGGTCATCCCGGGATCGTGGTGTCGTCGATCGGGCTGCGCAGCATGCGGAACCAAGCGCAGACACAACCTTTTAGCACGAATTCGCACACCGCTTGCGCGGGGGGGCTTGGGAGATATCGTGCGGTGGAGACATCGGCAGGATTGGCCGAGTCGGAGGGTTCCGTCGGCGCTGCCGCTCGGAATGGCGACCGCGGGCGCTGGGCTGGGGTCATGCGTGGGATTGTGCAACGCTGGGCGGACTTGGCATCGGAAAGCAGCAAGCCGACATTGGAGCTGAGAGCGGGGGGAATTGGAGAAATCAGCTGTGCGGTTGGCTGATGCCCCGCTTGGCCTCGCTTGAGATCTGGCCGCCAAGACACCTGCTTGGCAGCCGCGCTCGGCAGCGTTTTTATGCCCCTCTCTTTTGTCTGCGATGCATGCATGCTCTGCTCTGCAACACACAAGGCGCTGGGGAAACAAGATTTTTTTACGAAGGCGTTGAGGTTCATGGACCATATATCGACACCGGCCGGCCGGGTTCAGAGCCCGTCAGAGGCCCAGGACAGGCGTCCTACGCGACAGGAACACCAGCAAGGAGACATCGACCAGGCGCAAACAGAGGGGAAAACACAACATCTCGCGACAAATTCTGGCGATGCTGGCATTGCCCCTCATTTTGCCACACACGCTGCAGGCATCGACTGCGCATCAGGGCCGCGCACTGGCGCTTCCGGAGCTGCCATCCCAACTTTCCCGTTTGGTCTGAACACCAACCCACCCCGGAGTCCCGTGGCAGGGCCCGCATCGCTGGCCACAACAGCTGTATCAACCCCGGCGCGCCAGCGGCACCTCCTCCCAGCACCCGCGCCTCAGCGTTCCGGCTCGGCCACAATGTCGCTCCTCATTGCGCTAGCAAAGTTTGCTGCCTTTACAGTGAGTCTTGTACCTGCAAGCGCTTGGTTTGATTGCTGTGCCGTTGCTGACCCCGAAAACAGGACGTGTTTCTCTCAGGGCTCGTATGTTTCCGCCGATTGCCGAGAGCATGGCATGCACGGTCGGCATCTCGTTAACTCGCGTCCAGCTCATCCCCCTGATCCCGTCCATACTCAAAACCAGGGCCCAGGTCCCCCATCAGCAAGGTATGCACACGCCCGAACCCGCCTTGCAGAACTTAGGCTAACATGCGCCGCTGCAGTCCAAATATGGACCTCCGTACTCGTTGCTGCATATGGTGGCGCGTTCGCCGTGGTGTCTCGTACGTTCCTCCCGTACACCGCCTCCCCTGACTGCCCGCAGGCTGACAATGTCCAAAAGCCGTGATGCCCCTCCTCACGCGCCGGGGCCCATCGCTCTATGCCGTGCTCCTTGCCGGTCTTGCTTGCGCAGCAGTAGCCTTGGCTCTTCTGCAGCTCTCCTCCCAGCTCTACCATCTGATTCTCGCCCGGGCACTCCAGGGCGTTGCAGCAGCGACAACCACGGCAGCATGCTCGGCCTTGTTTGCGACGGCCGCAAGTGCTAGAGGACAAACGAGCACTCTTGCCTCGTTCTCGCCGGCACTGGTCCAGAATACAGCCATGGCGGCAGCACCGATGATCGCCGGATACCTGTACGACTACCATGGCGCCGACACCGTGTTCTACTGCGCATACGCCTTTATAGCGGTGAACATGCTGTTGGGTCTGGCTGCCGCGAGTCTCGCCCCTACCAGCCGACCCACAAGCAGCGCGGAGGACCACCCGGTCATCGAACCACCGTCCGGCGGTTATGGCACAATCTCTTCGCCCGAACGCGCTGGGGGATGGTCGAGATCAGTCTCTCCAGCGTCGCGCACTGCCGCTCACGCGTCCCTCGATTCTACAGCCCGCCGGAGCCCGCGCCTTCTCGTCGCCCTCTACGGATATCTTGTCGTTGGCCTGCTTGCGTCGGCCCTCCAAAGCGTTCTCCCGCTCTTTGTGCAGCGGCATTTCCACTGGTCAGTCGCCGCCAGCGGCTTCATCTTCGTCCCGCTTGCAGCACCCGCCGCTCTGGTCGGCGCTCTATCCGGCGCGATAGCGATCCGAGTCCCGAAATCAGCCCGGTATTTGACGGCTATTGGATTCCTGGCCACCGTTCCGGCTTTCGTGTACCTCGGGGCGTTGCGCGAGAAGACGCAGCTCGTGCAGCACGCGTTTCTCGTAACCCTCGGTGCCATCTCCTTCGCCATTGGACTCTGCGGCGATCCGTTGATCAGAGAGATCACAAGCCTCGTGGCGTCTACCGCCGGCGCGGACCCTTGGATCACCATGGCGGAAGCGACGAGCCTCCCGAGTCTTGCCAACGCATGGGGAAGCTTGGTCGGCCCGCTATTTGCGGGCGGCATCGCCTGGGTCTCGGGTTGGGAAAACATGAACAGATCGCTCGCGTTGGTGGGTGCGGGCACAGGTCTCGTCGCGCTCTTGTTCCTGCAGGGCTGGATTGGAGCCCCGCATCCCGAGATCCGCCGTCCCCTCGCAGGCGAGAACAGCGACGAGGAGTCGGCCCCGCTACTCGCAAACGACCGCTCAACCGGCACCGCGTACGGCCAGCCGGTCGCCTACGGCAGCAAGAGGGTCCCCGCCTCCAGATACACGGACGACTCCGACTCGGTCTCACCGCACACGCGCAACGGCCGCGGCGACGGCATGCGCCGCTCCTCGCGCCGCCGCCACTTCAGCGTCGACAACTTCTCCATCGCCACCACCGCCGCCCCAGGCAGCCTCGACTCGTCCGCCTCGTCCGTCCGCTTCCAGGCCGCCCTCGAGACGCCCAGCGGCCACGACAGCGTCGCCGCGTCGACGCGCCGGCCGCAAACCAGCGACAGCGCGGAGCGCGAGCGCCGCTACGTGATGCGCGAGGCGCCGCACGCGCCCGCGACCGACCCGCTGCTGGCGGCCGGCAGCCTGTACGTCATTGACGAGGAGCGCGACTCGGCGCGCGGCGTCGAGCGCGAGCGGCAGAAGCGCCGCGTCGTGGTGTTTGCCGAGGGCACGGCGCCGCCGGACCTGCTGGCGCGCCATCGCCACCATGTCGTCGCCATCAACGCGCTGGACGGCACCGCGCAGATGGTGGCCAACAGTACCGACAACCATGCGGTGCATGTCACGGAGGAGAGTGGGGACGCGTTTGAGGAGGCGACGTCGCGCCGGTATGTGGTGGTGGTGGTGGAGGAGGGGGATGACCAGGAGGAGTAGGGGGAGGTGGGGTAGGAGGGGGTGGGAATTGGAGAAGGGAATGTGTGGTGGGCGAAAGGGGGGGAATGAATATCAGCGTGGTCTGTGTGGGGGGGGGGAGATATCGGCGTGGTCTGTGCAGCGCTGTGTTGCGGTGTGTATGTATGACGATAATGATGTATATACCCTGATGACTTTATGTTGGCAGGATCGGGTGGAATTTACGGCTTCCTACATAGCATGTGGAGTGGCGGTGCCGCTGCCCCTGACGGACGCGTTGCCATGGTGATGAGGAGGGAGTGATGGTTGGCATTTCAAAAATACATTGCTATCGGAGTGTAATATTAGTACAGAAATAGCGGTGTTCCGTTTTGAGCTGCCCTAAAATCAATTGGAATGGCATGCAGCAGTATTACGGATACAATGGGCAGATCGGCTTGGATCGAAGTACCCGTTGGCTGATGTGGGGTAATTTCACTCTCCAACCCTCCTGCAGAGGGTTGGTCCCAAAATCGCCGGACAGGACAAAATAGCCGGACAGGTCCACCTCTTTTTTACCGTCTATAGTTGCTAGTAAAACATATACATCTAAAGACAACGCGTCGCCTAACCACCTATTCTTTACCGAATTTACCCGTGTTTATATTAAAATAGTCCTTATAACTGACCTAGTCGAGCTAGGTAGCGTTCGCGCGGCAAAATGGCTATTACGTGCCTAAACGCGCTTCCTTCTTAGCTGTTGGATCTTACAATATATTGTTAAAGAACCTAGCCTTTACGACGCTACAAAGCGCTTTAAGACTAGAAAATCGTAGATTAGCGTTTATTTAAGGTTATTGAAGGAGACTAGCCTTCTATCGACCTTGAACAGGCACGTTAGCCGCCCTAGATCGCTACGTAACGACGAAGATAGCGTACTCGAGGTATACGCGCATTAGCTTATTGTAACGGTCGTATATAACAAGGTTGCACAACAGTGTAACCTTCGTAGGAGCTCGCGAGGGCTGAAGGCTCTACGCGGCGAGCTCTACCTAGTGTAGAGCTACGCTCCTCTAGCTACAGGGTGCTTAGCTAACTATATAGTATAGCACCTAACATAGTACATGATATAGGCTATGCCTATAATACTACCCTCCCTCTCTAAACAAGCCCCCTATACGAAAATAGCCCCCTATTACAGATACTTGCATTTGGAGTTATCTCTATATCCCTAGTTATCTTAGCGCTTTACCTCCTAGCGCTACGCCTTCCTTCTCTACGTCTACGATAGCGGGCCTAGAAGCTTAGGGTATATATTGTAGAACTCCTAGATCGCGTTATTATAGCTATATAGATCTATTGTAGGTTGCTAAGTTAGGTCGTTATAACCTTCCTACTTAACTTAGTACTACTAACGGCCGTTCGCTACCTTGCTAAACCCTACGATCCTTTCGAACCTCTACTCTACTACGTCTTCGCCTTTGTTAGTCCGTATAACTACGCACCTATAGTTAGCGCTTACGTCGTTGTTAACCCTCTCTTAGCTAACTAGCCCTTGCCCTAGGTAGTACCTTACTCTTATATAACGGTCGTATACAATAAGGTTGCACAATAGTGCAACCTTCGTAGGAGCTCGCGAGGGCTGAAGGCTCTGCGCGGCGAGCTCCACCTAGTATAGAGCCACGCTCCTCTAGCTACAGGGTACTTAGCTAACTATATAGCATAGTATATAACATAGCATATAATACAGGCTATACCTGTAACACTACCCTCCCTCTCTAAACAAGCCCCCTATACGAAAATAGCCCCCTATTACGGATGCTCGTATTCTAAGTTATCTCTATATCCCTAGTTATCTTAGCGCTTTACCTCCTAGCGCTACGCCTTCCTTCTCCGCGTCTACGATAGCGGGCCTAGAAGCTTAGGGTATACGTTGTAGAACTCCTAGATCGCGTTATTATAGCCGCGTAGATCCGTTATAGGTTACTAAGTCGGGTCGTTATAACCTTCTTACTTAACTCGGTACTACTAACGGCCGTTTGCCGCCTTACTAAACCCTACGATCCTTTTGAACCTCTACTCTACTATATCTTCGCCCTTGTTAGTCCGCGTGACTACGCGCCTACAGTTAGCGCTTACGTTATCGTCGACCCTCTCTTAGCTAACTAGCCCCTACCCTAGGTAGCGCCTTACTCTCGAGACGTAGAACGTAGGGAAGATCGTTATATTCGCTAGGAGCTTTAGAGTTACTATATATAACGAGGCCTTTATAACCTCGAACGGGCCCTCCTACTATAGCGTAAGCTTTGTAGTTAGCCTACTAGTCTTATAGTTCTATATATTAAGCATTGCTATATCGCTAACGCGGTACTATAGCGTGTCCTCCCTATAGCGGTTCGTGTTCTACTTATAGCGGTCCTATAACTACTTTACTAGCGCTATAATCTTCCTAAGGATCGCCCTAAAGTAGTCTATAAGCTCTAATACCTAGAAAAACTCCTGCTTTTACTACTCTAAGATATTTAGTAGGTATAGCTTCGACAGCTCTATACCTATCCTTAGGTTAAAGCTATAATTCGCGAAGAACGGTAATACGCCTATCGTCTTAGAGACTATATTATTCCCTATAAACTCCGCTAGGGGGAGCTAGTTAACCTAGTTATTCTATACCTAATTAATATATAGCTGTAGGTACTACTTTAGTTCCGTATTAATCCGCTCTATCTAGCTGTTTATCTAGGGGTAGAACGCTAACGAAGGTCTTAGGGTAATCGCAAGGCGCGCTAATAGCGCCCTCTAGAACCCTAAAACGAACTATATACCTCTATCTAATACGATCGTCTCTAGTACGCTATAGAGCAAGTATACGCGCTTAATAAACTAGTTAGCTAGCTCGTTAGCCTCTAGTATCGCCGTTATAATAAAGTAGCGTATCTTTATAAGCTAGTTAACTACTACTACTACATGCCTAAACTCCTACCCCTTCTAGTTATATAGCGGGAGTAGCGTAATATAGTCTACTAATATATCTTGCTATAGCGCTAATAGTAGTAGGAGCGGCTTAAGGAACCCTATAGGCTTTAAGCGAGGGTTCTTCGTCTTAAAGTATAGAATATAGGCTTTAATAAACGTCCTTACTAATAAGCTTATCCCTAGCTACTGAAAGACCCTATTTATTAGGTTAAGCGTCTTCGTCCTCCCTAGATACCTACTAGGCCCTAACGTATATATCTAGTAGATAAGCTATAAATAGAGCTCTATATTACCTAGGTCGATTATTAGCCTACTACGGTAGAACGCCCTACCTAAGACTAACTTGCACTTAGCGAACGGCACTTTTAGCTCCCGCTTGATCTTACTTAGCTAGGCGCGTACCTCCTAGTTGCTAAGCGCCTCTACTACGTCTACTATAAATAGTAAGCTCGTATAGCTCTCTATAATAAGGTCGTTAGTATAGCGCGAAACGTCGAGGCTAAAGAGCTCTAGTATCTTACCTAGTAGCTTAGAGTTATACTTGCTACTAAAGGTCTCTAGGTCGAACTTGCTTAGGTCGATCAGAGGGCGCCGCCTATTCTATAGCCTATTATCTTTAACGTCCTTTAGTATAAACTCTAGCTAGGGGAGTGGTGTAATTGGAGTGTGTTGCACCTGGAAGCCGCAAGGCTGTTGGTTCGAATCCGGCCTCCCTTACCCTCTTTTCGGTTTTTCAGGATTAGTCCCCTGCAAATTCCGACGAGAGTCACACTAACTAAAGAAGGAAAACCCGAGGAATAGCCGTCGTCTCGGAGACTAGGATCTAGGCCCCTAAGTCATACACCGATCGGCAAGAACCCTATGTTGCTCGCCGTAGGATAAAAACAATCTAGCCGTAGTAGCTAGGGACTAGTAAACTACCTAGGGTAGAAGCTGAACTGCCTAACAAAATACTACTAGGGGCCCCCCCTAGAAGAAACTAGACTTAAAGGAAGGAAGAGCGGAAGAAGGAGGAGATTGTTAGCTACCCTAGAACCAATCATATCTAACAAAGGGGGCAGGTAGGGTTGGAGAAGGCTAGGGCATTACGTAGTATAAAGGAAACAGAAGCGGGGAGATCAAATCGAAGAGTGGAGGTTTTCATCCGGCCTAGCGAGGGTACGGTTTCCTGTACTAAACAAACTAGTAGAAGGACCGGCGCGCCGTAAGGCATATCGGTGTACGAATAAATAATAATAATATAAACTCTAGCTTCCTGCTTAGTACGTTAGGGCGGCCGTTTGCTATACCTAGGTAGTAGATAATCTAGAAGTCGAAACGTAATAAGAACTCCGACTAGTGTATATAGTATAGCGATAGCTGCTTCGTTATACTAAAGGTCTATAGGTTCTTATAGTCTATAATAATATCGAGCCTCTTAGCTATACCTTCGAGCTTAGGGCGCTATTCCTCGAGCGCTTTAACGATCGTAAGGAGCTCTTTGTTATAGATATCGTAGTTATACTTAGCTATAGTATACTTTACTAAGAAGTAAGTAACTAGATATAACTTACTATTATCCCCCTCCTATAGTAGCGCTCTACCTACTAACTAGTCTAACGTATTAACTTCTACTATCGCTCGCTTCTCCTAGTTATATATCCGTAGTGCTAGTACTATAATAAAGTATACCTTTAGGCGCTAGAAAGCTACCTTGTACTACTCGGACTACTCCTAGTCCACTGTCTTTTTTATAAGCTTATATAGCGGCTATATATAGCTCGAAAAACCTTATATAAATTAGCGGTAGAAGTTTACAAACCCTAAGAACTACTAGAGGTATATCCTTATCTCCGGAGCCTCCTAATTATATACTACTTCGACCTTATCTAGGTCTATCTTAATACCCCTAGGCGTAATAATAAGCCCTAGGTACTTCGTCCGCTTTATATAGAATTTGCACTTGTTAATATCTACCTATAGGCCTATGTCGATTATACGCTTTAGCACCTCCCTAACTTACTTAATATACTCCTCGAGCGTACTAGAGTAGACTAGGATATTATCTAGGTACGTTATTACGTAGTTATCTAGAGCATTATAGAGGATATTGTTTATATACTACTAGAAGGTAGCGGGTATACCCTATAGGCCGAATAGCGTAACTAGCGTCTTATATAGGCCGAATCTTATAATAAACGCTATAAGCTACTTATAGCCTAGCGCTACGCATACTTAGTTAAACGCTACGATTACGTTAAGCTTTGTAAAGATCTTCGCCTTATAGATAGAGTCTAGGGTCTCCCGGATTAGCGGGATAGGGTACCGGCTCTTTAGTGTCGCGTTATTAATACTATAGTAGTCGACGTGGATCCTAATGCCTCCGCCTAGCTTCTAGGCTATAAGGATAAGCGATAAGGCGCTCGAGCGTAAGGGCTAGATAAACCCCTTTATAAGGTTATTATTAAGCTAGCGCTTTAGTATATATAGCTTTATTAGTAACATCGGGCAATTCCTTAAGTATAGGACTATACTCTCTAGGAGTAGCTCGATCCTATAGTTATACGTATAGTAGGGGGGTAAGATATTAGCGTCCTATAGGACGAAGGTAGCTACTAGGTCTTAGTATTCCTTTAGTAGGCGCGTCTTAATCTTGTCTAAAGTAGGCGCTAGTCTATCCGCCTTATTAAAGAACTTCTTAGAATCCTCCTCTATAATCTTATTAAGTTTCTTATCCCCTTTAGCAAGCGCGTCGATAAAGCTATAGAACCTTACTAGGAGCATTAACTTCGTATACTCTAGTATACTGAACTGGGGCAGACAGCTCTTGGCCAGAACAGGGGGGCATTCGTGGTGGATTTTTCGTTTTTTGACTGCTTGCAGCGCCATGCGTTGTTTTGGGGTCATATATATAGCTAGTTAGTCCGCCTACTTAGGCAGACGACAATACTCCTAGGACATCAAAATCCCCCCCTAAATTTGACACTTTTAGCTCCAAGCCTTCTCTTGCCTCTAGGTATATGTTCTATAGTAACAAATTGTTCGCTTTCCTCTAAACAGGGGGAGACATGTGTCCGGAGGGCGATATCTTAATCGGATCGGTTACAATTGAAGTCCGAAGATACGTCGGTAACCTTGGACGCTTGCCGACTTGTCCATCCCTACTATGGTCTTGCCTACTACTATAGAGTAGGTTGGTTTGTAGTTTGCTCTAGTTCAAATAGGGGCTTAATCGGGGAGAAGCTCTACTTCGTGTCCAAACTAGACTTAAAGATCCGGGTACTGCTCTTACATCGGAACATAGAATCTGCCGCTAAGACATTCGACAAAATCAGGGGCGTAGGAGATCCATATACGCGCCAAGCAACTAACATACCCTCACCGCCTGTTCAGCCAGCGACGATTTCGGCGACCTCGTTGTCGAATCGGAGGGTTCCTACGTTCAGCTATAGATCTTCGGCGACCTGCTCGGTTACCTATACCAGGGGTATACGATATTATTAGAAATAAGACCTTAGCCTCCAAGGGCGCAAGGCTCCCCCTGTTTGTTACAAGCGCCTAGGCTTTGTAAGAACAGGGGGTTATATATATTAGATTTAACATAGTTAATTAGAAGCATTCGTTTTGCCACCGCGGCTATTATTATTAGACGCATTTGTACTAGTCCGGACGTAGACATAGGTAGCCGGCCTACTCCGGTACGCTAACTATATTATTCGAAAAGCACGCTTAGAAGGATTCGAATCTTAGACATACACTAAGCCCTCTATTAGAATAGAGGGGGACGAAACACAGTTCGTTGCCCCAGACACATTTGCTTACTCTATTAGGATCCTATATCGTTCGAGAAGTATACTCGGAAGGGGTCAAGTCTCTAGAAATACGCCAGGGCTTCATCAGAACACAATACCAGGGATATACGACACTATTAGAAAATAAGATCTCGGCCCCCAAGGACGCTAGACTCCCCCTATTTGCTACAAGCGCCTAGGCTTTATAGGAACAGGGGGTTATATACATCGGATTTAACAAGGACATTCGCCTTTACTACCGTAGCTATCATCAGGGCAGGTGCATTTGGAAAAAGGAATCAGATCAGAGTCTTAGAAATACGCCAGCTTTATTAGAATATTAGTATCTTAGATTCGGACCTCTAGAAATACGCTAGCCTTAGCGGAAACATCAGTATCTTAGATATACGCTAAGCCTTCTATTAGAATAGGGGGACGATATTAGTTCGTTGCCCTAAATATATCTGCTTACCCCTATATACAATTAGAAGATCGACAAGAAGCCTTAAAGAGCCCCTAACGCTAAACTCGGCCCCCTTTTGTCAACATTTTTTTTCCTACTCCCCCCGCGCCCCGACTCTTTAGAAGAGTTAACTAGTCTTGCGCCGCCGTTAGAACACCCGGCCACCGCTGTCGAACCGCTACCTAGGGACGATTTACGGTCTCCCCGGCGCCCTCCCTAGTCCCCCCGTCGCTAGCCATCCTTAGCCGCCAGGACCCCCGCCCCCTGACGGGCATAGCGCCTCCGCCCCCTAACGGGTACGGCGCCTCCGCCCCTGACCGGTATAGCCCCCCCTGACTGCTACGGCACCCCCCTACCCCTACGAACCAGCTTGGCAACCAGACAATTCGTAGGTAAGAAGATAGCCCGCTGTTAGAACAAAGGGACGACCGCTTGGCCGGGAGGCTAAGTCGTAGTCGAAAGGGAAGAGAGACGATAGCAAGCTCGTCGTAGAGTAGAGGCACAGGAAGCCACCAGAGTTTTAAGCGATTAGCATGTTATTCCCTTCTATTAAAAGTTCTTGCATTTTTACCCCTATTTCCTTTCTGCCCTTCCTTTCTTACACACCCCCCTTATATCCTCGTTTTTCTTACAAATTCTTCGCTTCTCCCTATATTCTGACGGACCCCCCTCGAGTCGTTATTCTTTTTTGGTACCCGACCCTCCCTTAGGACCGTTTCGTCCTTATCTGTCACGTCGCTATAAGCCGAGCCCTATCTCGATACGCCTGCTGTTGCTGGCGGATCACGGCCTCGAGGTTAAGATGCAGGATCTCCCCAGACTGGCATAACGATAAAGGACAAGCCACCGGGCTTTCCGTGACGCTGGCCTTGAGAGAGTAGGCCGGATGCCCCTCGTTGACGGACTCCCAGCTACACTCCTTGCTAGACTATAGGCAGTTGCCGCACTTGCTATTAAGGACCTCAGGCACCGAGACGTAGCTATAAAATAGCTACATTGTCTGGAATCGGACCTGCTTGCCAGTCCCTAGGTACGGACTAGTGGTTACAGTACGCTAGTACGCTTCTTAATAGCAGCGATACGGAATCGAATTGCTATGTTAGGATTAGCACCGGCTTTACTAGAACAGAGGGAGAGTCACTCACTTGTACCCGAAGAACTGGACGAAGAACCCCTCGCGACGATTCGGCCGACTGTAGAAGTTATACAGCCACCGCCTAAGATATAGACCGTTGTGCTATTCGACAAATACCAGCCGGAGCTGCCTAAAGAACCCCCGCCGCTTAAAAAGAGCCTAGTAGCCGTCGTTAAGCTGGACCTGGCCCTAGAGCTTCGACAACGCCTGCTGGTTATACGGTAGCCGCTACCGAAGGAACAGCATCTCCCCTTGGTTCGAGTCTAGTACCTTCGAGATCTAGAGCAGCTAAGCCACTAGGAACTGGAACACTAGGAGCACGAAGGGTTGCTACGCGTCTAACGGCCGAGCCTTGTTGTTATTATAAGTCGGCCGGACTACCTAGACAAATTAACAGGGAACGACGAATTTCCGGTCCTAGGATAGCGTCAAATCTACCGGCCGGCTTGTAATCCGTAGGAGCAGAGGGCGTAGACTAGTATCGACCCGGACATCCGTCTAGGAGAGCTCGAGGTCTTACTATAGAGGAGCTATAGTATTATATAGCTCTGTATTGCGAATTCTAAGTGTAGGAGCGTAGTCGAATTCGAAAGGGAAGAGAAACTATAAGTATACGAACAAGCTAAACCCCCCTTCTTATACTGCTCCCCTAGAACAGAGGGCTAGTTCATCCTAAGTCAAGCTACTAGCGCAACGGAAAGAGCTATAGGGGCTCCTCTTACTTTGGTTAAACGGCCAATCTCACTTTGATTACACGGCCCCTTTTTCTCGGGTTATATAGAAGCGTAACAGAAGGAGCGGAAGTCACGGAATTACGAATTCTAACGTAGGAGCGTGGTCGAATTCGAAAGGGAAGAGAAACTATAAGCAAGCGAATAGGCCGACCCCTATTCGAACAAGCCGACCCCCTTCCTACCGCCCTGCTAGTTCATCCTAAGTTAAGCTACCGACCCCCCCTTCCGATACAGCCGCCCCGGAACAGAGGGCTAAGCTATCCCAAGTTATCCGGCCAGTACGAAGGAAGGAGCTATATAGGAATTTTTCAACTTTTCGGCTGCCTTCACGCCTATAAAGTCTTCCTCGCTAGCCCTTATTTTTTCTTATTTTCCTCTCTCCCTCGAACAACTTCGATCTTCGCTCGCCGCCCCTCCCTCTATTCTCCCCAAGATACATATAGCTATTAACCTCTCGGCCCTCCTCCCTTCTTATTAATCAGATTCCCCCCCCTTCTTTTCTCTCGATATATCGACTAACGTAGGTAGCGCCGCCGACTAGCAATAGTAGCTCGAGTCCTAAAGGACAGGCGTCGGCAATAGCTAGAACGCGCCCGGAGCCTTGGGAAGCAAGCTCTAGCGTCTAGTCGATAGGAGAGTCGACTTCCTAGCGCACGTCAGAAGCCAATGGCTATACTAGCTACAAGCCGCTAGGTCGTATAAGGAAGACCGAATTATAGCAAGCCTCTTCCCCGGCCTTACAACCCCTAGAACAGACAGGGAGACCTTTCATAGAGTCGCCTGGCCGACTATAGTGTGCTCGTTCTACGATTTGGAGGGTATAATCGAGAACAGGGAGTAGCTCTAAGGCCACGATCTTATTGTCGCCCTATGCTATTTCCTAAGCGGCCTCGAGGACTAGGTCTATATCTACAATACCTGGATTAGCAATAGTGACTTAGTCCACCCCCTGGAGACTGACCTGAACATACGGCGAGTAATAGCCTCGAAGCGATTCTAGGTTATCTTAGGTACAAAGGACCTAAGTCATTAGATTCTAACAATTTACGACTAAGCCCGCTACACTATAGTATACTTTAACTCCCTGAGATACCGCGCGAGGGACACCTACCTCTACTAGCTGAAGATTATAAGCTAGATCTAGGCGTCTAGCCTCTACCCCGGTAATACGAAACCGGAGGTATATAAGCGCGGACCAGTATAGTCAAAGGACTAGGAATATAGCGTGTAGGTTCTGGAGTATACCCGCCTGTTCTTTTAGGAAGGACTATAAGCCGGGGGTATCTACGACGCTCCGCCGTAGACATAGAGTTGGATCTTTGACGGCGCCGAGATAAATACTAGGACAAGGATCGAGTATATAATCGTCGCCTAGCTAGCTTATATCCGTTACGCGCTAGGCTTCGAAGGATATACGCCTGTCCGCCCGCGCGATATGGACATAGTAGCCTACAACGAGCAGAAAGCTAGGTTCAGTCTTTCCGCCTCTGGCACCCCGGCGCTAAGGGCCCCTTCCTTAGAACCGGGGGCTATAATAAGAGACGACGAACTCCATAACGCGATCGATAAGTTTTCGGAGTTGCTCCAAGATAACGACTAACTTAGTTTTACCTCCGGGCCCCGAACAGTCTCTTAGTAAATAACACCGGCCACCTGTTCAGGGATAGCCCCGTTAGAGGACCGCTAATCTTTGTTATAGTTGCTAAGTCTCAGGCTAACACGTACGACTTCCGGTAGTTCCGCTATCGGCTTTATTACCCGATAGATGTCTAACCTCCTTCGACCTGGCCTACTACCTTCTGCGTCATCGCCAGCGATTATTGGGATCCCGTCTTCGCCCGTTTAGAGAGAGCAGGAAGATACCCTGGCGTCGCCGCCGTCCTAGCTACG
The DNA here is from genome assembly GCA_033297235.1 of Trichocladium antarcticum. Taxonomy (NCBI): domain Eukaryota; kingdom Fungi; phylum Ascomycota; class Sordariomycetes; order Sordariales; family Chaetomiaceae; genus Trichocladium; species Trichocladium antarcticum. The sequence continues at coordinate 999,985 of MU853405.1, forward strand.
GCCGGAGCCTTGTAAGACAAAGTCCTCCGGCGATTCTACAGCGACACTAAGGACCAAGACGCCACGGTCATAGTCATAGCCGTAGCCAACCCCCTTAAGACGCTCGCAGCGTCTGGCCGGTATCCCCCCTAAGACTATTGATCTCCCGGCACCGTAGTTGCCTCCTATCCAGGAAGAGCCTGCCTCTAGAGTAGTTGTCCGCCCGCTAACCTTTCAAGATACGTTCCCTTACGGGTTCCGTATGCTACCGCTATATGTGCCGTGGTTCGCTGGGTAGGACGATATCGACAAGCAAGCGGAAGAGCTTGAGCGCCGTCAGCAGGGTGCGCAAGCATAGGATCAGCGGCTAAGTCGCGCCAAGAGGGCTCGTCGCCAGGAGCAGGGACGTTAATGGACGTTAACGGAGATAGATAGAGCTTTGTTTTGTTTTGCGAGTTCTTGGGCAGGAGCCCTGGTAAACTCGAAAGGGAAGTGTGAACTGGGGCAGACAGCTCTTGGCTAGAATAGGGGGGCATTTGTAGTGGATTTTTCGTTTTTTGACTGCTTGTAGCGCCATACGTTGTTTTAGGGTTATATATATAGCCAGTTAGTCCGCCCACTTAGGCAGACGACAACACTCCTAGGACATTAAAATCCCCCCCTAAATTTGACACTTTTAGCTCTAAGCCTTCTCTTGCCTCTGGGCACATGTTCTGTGGTGACAAATTGTTCGCCTTCCTCTGAACAGGGGGAGACATGTGTCCGGAGGGCGATATCTTAATCGGATCGGTCACAATTGAAGTCCGAAGATACGTTGGCAACCTTGGACGCTTGCCGACTTGTCCATCCCTACTGTGGTCTTGCCCACCACTATGGAGTGGGTTGGTTTGTGGTTTGCTCCAGTTCAATACTCTCTTAACTTAGTAGGTCCTTAAAAAACTACTTAGGTAGAACTAGTATATAGTCTCTCTTCTTAGCCTCTACCGCTTTCTCTAGCTTATCTATTATAGTCTATATAACTACTACGCTTTTCTATTAATATACTACTAGGAAGCTCGCTCTATTTAGTATCTTCGCGTTATCCTAGCGGATCTTCCCCTATACTTAACTAAGTAGGGGCAGGGTATAGGAAGGGGAATAGGGACTAGGGGATAGTCTCCTAGCGCTAGCTACTGCCTCTACTAGCCTTAGTAATATAGGGGGCGGCGCTTCGACTAGCACGCCTATCGCTCCTAGCGGTATAAGCGTCCCCTATAGGTTAGCCTACGCGCCTCCCTAGGATATAGATCTCTACTGTCTATAGGCCTGTCTCCGCCTATCGGACCGCCTAGCTCTCTTATAGTTAGAGAGCTTGCTTGTAGCGATAGCGACCTTGTCGTCGTTACTAAAGGTGCTATAGTCGTCGTCTTTAGGTACGTTCTCTATTGTTACGTAGTACCGCTTGCTATTCCTAGGGGGTAGGGGTACCTTTAGCTAGCCTACCTACTAAGTAACCTAGCTCCTAATATACTCTAGTAGGTACCTCCTACAGTAGTGCTCTATGAATTCAAGCTATAGGGTCTCCTAGTTAATCCGTAGGTTATACTTCCGTAGCTATAGGAGGCCTAAGATTTCTAGGGTCTCCTTTATAAGCGTTATAACGAAGTACACTAGGGTCTCCTAGTAGTTACTAACGACTAGCGTAAGCGCCGCTAAGTGCTCGATCTAGTGTAAAAACCCTTCGTTAGCTAGAAATAGCGGCCGCTATACTACTAGCCTCTCTAGTAGCAGCCTATTTATAACTATAAAGCTAAAATCCATAAACGCTAGACCTATATAACCTAAGTCTATATATACTATGTACTTTACATTGCGCCTACTAACCGCTAGGTATAATAATAAGAGAATAGATTTAGCGCTATTACCTATAGTACTAATAACTAAACTATCTCCCTATCCCTCCTATAGCTAGCGGTACCCTTCCTATAAGCGATAGTTTATAGGAGCTCCTTGTTTCCCTAGTTATTATATAAGAAGCCGAAACTAGAAGGTTGCTCTATACTCTAGTAAGCGCTATAGTCCTCCTACTTATCTACCTCTCTAACGATAAAACCACTCTAGTTAGGGGCGTCTGTAAAACGTATAGCGAGCCTGCCTCGACCCCTCTAATAGGCCCTAGTATAGCCGCTTACGCTGCTACAAGCTAGGAAGCCCCTAGAGGGAGCTTAACTAAAGCCTTACTAAGTAGGCTACTACTATCTCTAAGGCTGCTACTATCTCTACGCGCCGCCGTAGCCCTACGCTCCGCTATAGCCCTACGCTCCGCCGTAGCCCTACGCTCCGCTATAGCCCTACGCTCCGCCGTAGCCCTACGCTCCGCTATAGCCCTACGCTCCGCTGTAGCCCTACGCCCCGCTATAGCCTTATACGCTGCCGTAGCCCTATACCCTGCTATAGCCCTACGCGCCGCTATAGCCCTACGCGCCTCCGCGCTATAGCTAGCTACTACAGCTACTATAGCCTCCTTAGCTAGCCCGGCAATACCTTAAGATATAGTCGCTAGTGCCGTACTTAAAGTATAGGCTGCTAGCCCTATAGCGCTCCTTCTCTTACGGTATAAGCGCGGCTAGGGTAATAGCGTCGATCTCTATAGCGTCGGGATCCTAGGCTCTCCCGGTACCCCTGCTACCGCTGCTATAATATATAGCGAGCGCGCCGTTGCCGCTACGGATCTTCTTCCTAAAGTCCTCCGTATCTAAGTTCGTAGATAGGGTCTAGGCTATTTCGGCCTATACGTCGAAGTTGTCCGACGCTAGTAGCCTAACCTATAATATAAACGCGGCTAAGAGGTAGGCCGAGATCTATTCTCTAAATATATAGACCTACGTTACGCTCTTAATATTAGCGGTATCGGCTAGGTTCGAGAACTCCGTTAGGAAGTCGTTAAAGTTTACGAACTTATTCTCCTAGATAAGTATATAAAGCTAGTTTGTAGCTACTATAGCGACATTATAGGTTATATACTACTTTTTAAGGTTATTTAGGAACTTAGTCCTAGTCTTCTAGTACTAGCGCCTATTATCGTCTAGGTAGTTCTTGATTGTCTAGAGCTTCGCCTTAACCGTGCGGCTTACGTTATTACTAAGCATCGCCTTAGCGTATAGGATCTTCGTACGCTTGGTTAAGAACTTGTAAAGGCGTATTCTCTAGTGCCCCTAGACCTTATCTAACTAGTCGTTTAATAGGGTAGTCCGCTTAATAGTATCCTTCTTTTCCTTTATAAACGGTATCGGGTAAAGGAAGGATATTGCGGCTAGGTTGTCCTTGTTACGGTACTAGTATAATAGCTAGCTACTACCTCTACTACCTCTAGCTAGCGTAGCGCTCGTTGCCTCGAGCGCCTATAGGGTTATTAGTCTTTACTCCTTAAGTATCTTCGAGATTACTATATTTATATACTTCTACGCCTTAAGCTGTTCGTAGAGCGCCTTACCCTTAGTAACCGCGTTATTAGCTATTGCCTAGGTATTAGCAAGCGTAGCGAGTGTTGCCTTCTACTCCGCTAGCGCGGCTCTTAGCTACTTGCGTATAATAGCAGTACGTAACGGGCTAGCTTACTCTAGCGCCTATATCGGTATATTATTACTATCTTCTACCCTATCTATTATCCTAGTTCGTTAGGGTAGGTCTATAGGGGGTAGTCCTATATATTAGATATCCTATATATCGGACTGTAAATAGGGGTAGGGTACTTGTTTTAACTTGTACTACGTAGTCGAGGTTAAACAAAGTCCGGTACGTTGGAAAAAAGAAGCGTTCTAGCTAGTCTAAGGTGTTCGATCTGCCTCTAACGGTCTAACTAGCTACGCGCGTAAGTTGAAGGTACAACCTACTATAACAGTCGTATATAATAAGGTTGTACAATAGTACAACCTTTATAGGAGCTCGCGAGGGCTAAAGGCTCTACGTAGCGAGCTCCACCTAGTATAGAGCCACGCTCCTCTAGCTACAGGGTGCTCAGCCAACTATATAGCATGGCACATGACATGGCACATGACACAGGCTGTGCCTGTGACATCTTAAGACGTAGAACGTAGGGAAGATCGTTATATTCGCCGGGAGCTTTAGAGTTACCGTATATAACGAGGCCTTTATAACCTCGAACGGGCCCTCCTACCGTAGCGCGAGCTTCGCGGTTAGCCTACTAGTCTTATAGGTCTATATATTAAGCATTGCTATATCGCTAACGCGGTACTACGGTACGTCCTCCCTATAGCGGTTTGCGTTCTGCTTATAGCGGTCCTGTAACTGCTTTACTAGCGCTATAACCTTCCTAAGGATCGCCCTAAAGCGGTCCGTAAGCTCTAATACCTAGAAAAACTCCCGCTTCTACTACTCTAAGATATTCGGTAGGTATAGCTTCGACGGCTCTACGCCTATCCTAAGGTTAAAGCTATAATTCACGAAGAACGGTAATACGCCCATTACCTCAGAGACTATATTATTCCCTACAAACTCCGCTAGGGGGAGCTAGTTAACCTAGTTATCCTACGCCTAGTTAATATATAGCCGTAGGTACTGCTCTAGTTCTACGTTAATCCGCTCTATCTAGCCGTTTATCTAGGGGTAGAACGCTAACAAGGGTTTTAGGGTGATTGTAAGGCGCGCTAATAGCGCCCTCTAGAACCCTGAAACGAACTGCGTACCTCTGTCCGATACGATCGTCTCTAGTATACTATAGAGCGAGTATACGCGCTTAATAGACCAGTTAGCTAGCTCGTTAGCCTCTAGTATCGCTGTTATAATAAAGTAGTATATCTTCGTAAGCTAGTTAACTACTACTGCTATATACCTAAACTCCTACCCCCTCTAGTTATATAGCGGGAGCAGCGTAATATAGTCTACTGATATATCTCGCTAACGGTAGCGGGAGCGGCTTAAGGAACCCTATAGGCTTCGAGCGGGGGTTCTTCGTCTTAAAGTATAGAATATAGGCTTTAACGAACGTCCTTACTAACACGCTTATCCCTAGCTACTAGTAGACCCTGTTTATTAGGTCGAGCGTCTTTATCCTCCCTAGGTACCTACTAGGCCCTAATACGTATATCTAGTAGATAAGCTATAAATAGAGCTCCGTATCGCTTAGGTCGATTATTAGCCTGCTATAGTAGAACGCCCTGCCTAAAACTAACTTATACTTAGCGAACGGTACTCTTAGCTCCCGCTTGATCTTACTTAGCTAGACACGTACCTCCTAGTCGCTAAGCGCCTCTACTATATCTGCTATAAATAGCGAGCTCGTATAGCTCTCTATAATAAGGTCGTTAGCGTAGTACGAAACGTCGAGGCTAAAGAGCTCTAGTATCTTACCTAGTAGCTTAGAGTTGTACTTACTACTAAAGGTCTCTAGGTTAAACTTGCTTAGGTTAATCAGGGGGCGCCGCCTGTTCCGTAGCCTATTATCTTTAACGTCCTTTAGTATAAACTCTAGCTTCCTACTTAGCGTGTCGGGGCGGCCGTTTGCCGTACCTAGGCGGTAGATAATCTAGAAGTTAAAACGCAATAAGAACTCTAACTAGCGTATATAGCGTAGCAATAGCTGCTTCGTTATACCGAAGGTCTATAGGTTCTTATAGTCCGTAATAATATCGAACCTCTTAGCTACGCCTTCGAGCTTAAGATGCTATTCTTCGAGCGCCTTAATAATTGTAAGGAGCTCCTTGTTATAGATGTTATAGTTATACTTAGCTATAGTATACTTTACTAAGAAATAAGTAACTAGATATAACTCGCTATTATCCCTTTCCTATAGTAGCGCTCTACCTACTAACTAGTCTAACGTATTAACCTCTACTATAGTACGCTTCTCCTAGTTATATATCTATAGTACTAGTGCTATAATAAAGTATACCTTTAGGCGCTAGAAAGCCGCTTTGTACTACTTGGACTACTCCTAGTCTACTATCTTCTTTGTAAGCTTATATAGTAGCTATATATAGCTCGAAAAACCTTATATAAATCGGCAGTAGAAGTTCGCGAACCCTAAGAACCGCTAGAGATACCTCCTTGTCTCTAGAGCCTCCTAATTATATACTACTTTAACCTTTTCTAGGTCTATCTCGATACCCCTAGGCGTAATAATAAGCCCTAGGTACTTTGTCCGCTTTATATAGAATTCGCACTTGTTAATATCTACCTATAGACCTACGTCGATTATACGCTTTAGTACCTCCCTAACCTACTTAATATACTCCTCGAGTATACCTGAGTAGACTAGGATATTGTCTAGGTATACTATTATATAGTTATCTAGAGCGTTATAGAGGATATCGTTAACGTAATGCTAGAAGGTAGCGGGCGCGCCCTATAGGCCGAAAGGTGTAACTAGCGTCTTATATAGGCCGAATCTTATAATAAACGCTATAAGCTACTTATAGCCTGGCGCTACGTATATTTAGTTAAACGCTATAATTACATTAAGCTTTATAAAGATCTTTGCCTTATAGATAGAGTCTAGGGTCTCCTAGATTAGTAGGATAGGGTACTAGCTCTTTAGCGTCGCGTTATTAATACCGCGGTAGTTAATGTAGATTCTAATGCCTCCGCCTAGCTTCTACACTATTAGGATAGGCAACGAGGCGGTCGATTGTAAGGGCCGGATAAACCCCTTTGTAAGGTTATTATCGAGCTAGCGCTTTAGTATATATAGCTTTATTAGTAATATTAGGCGATTCCTCGAATATAGGGCTATACTCTCTAGGAGTAGCTCGATCCTATAGTTATATATATAGTAGGGGGGTAAGAT
>MU853405.1:1018922-1034268 GCA_033297235.1 Trichocladium antarcticum
AGTCGATCCGTAGGTTATACTTCTGTAGCTATAGGAGGCCTAAGATTACTTGGGTCTCTTTTACAAGCGTTATAACAAAGTATACTAGGGTCTCCTAGTAGTCGCTAACGACTAGCGTAAGCGCTACTAAGTGCTCGATCTAGCGTAAGAACCCTCTATTAGCTAGAAATAGCAGCCACTATACCGCTAGCCTCTCTAGTAGCAGTCTACTCAGAACTACAAAGCTAAAATCTACAAACGCTAAACCTATATAACCTAAGTCTATAAGTACTATATACTTTACATTGCGCCTACTAACTACTAGGTACAATAATAAGAGAATAGATTTAGCGCTACTACCTACTATACTAATAACTAAACTATCTCCCTATCCCTCCTATAGCTAGCGGTACCCCTCCTATAAGCGATAGTTTATAGGAGCTCCTTATTTCCCTAGTTGTTATATAAGAAGCCGAAGCTAGGGGGTTACTCTATAGACTAGTAAGCGCCGTACTCCTCCTACTTATCTACCTCTCTAATAATAAAACCGCTCTAGTTAGGGGTATCCGCGAAGCGTATAGCGAGCCCGCCTTAACCCCTCTAGTAGGCCCTAGCGCGGCCGCTTGCGCCGCCGCGAGCTAGAAGGCCCCTAGAGGGAGCTTACCTAAAGCCTAGGAACCTACCTTAGCTATAGCTTTATTATATAGGCTGCTACTATCCCTAGGTAGGCTACTACTATCCTTGCGCGTTACTACTAAAACTAGGTCCTCTACCGCCTTAGGCGCCCCTACGCTATAACTACCTAGCGCCGCGGGCGTTACCGCAGTCCCCTTAGCCTCTATGGCCTGCTTAGTACACCCTTACGATATAGTCGGCCCTACCGTACTTATAGTATAAGCTACTTGCTCTACGCTATTCCTTCTCCTAGGAGGTAAGCGCCGCGAGCGTTACCGTATCGATCTCTATTACGTTAGGGTATCTGCCTCTACTGTTGTTATTACTACCGCCCCTAGTTCCACCGCTCCTAGTTCCGCTATATAGCTTCCGCCTAAAGTCCTCTCCCTCTAGGTTAGTTGCGAGCTAGCTAGCTAGCGTAGCCTAGAGCTTAAAGTTATTAGCTAGTAGGAGTACCGCTTACGTAACTATAGCGCTTAAAAGGTAGGGGGAGATCTTAAGCTAGAGTATCTAGACCCTTGTTACGTTGTCGACGCTAGCGGTATCGGCTAGGGTAGTAAATTTAGTAAGGAAGTTATTAAACGCCACGAACTTATTCTTCTATACTAGTAGTTCTAGCTTGTTACTTGCTATAGCAACTATATTGTACGTTATATACTAGGTACGGAGGGTTTTTAGGAGGTCGGACCTAGTCTTCTATAGCTATACTACTATATTATATAGGTTCTCCTTAACTTGCTCGAGCTTCGCTACAACTACCCGGCGCGCGCTACCGCCTAGTATAGCCTTTATATATAGGATCTTAGTATATTTATCTAGGAACTCCTACGGGCGTATTCGCTAGTAGCTACGTACTTTATCCTCCTAGTCTTCGAAGAGCAGGGTACGTTTAACGGTATCCTTCTCCTCTTTAGTAAATGGATTAGAGTAAAGGAGGGAGATCGATACGCTATAGCCGCTACTAGCGCTACTACCGCGAGCCTAGTCTAGGGCTATTGCTATTAGCGTTCTCTAGTTCGTAAATAGTAACTTATACTCCTTAAGCTCCTTCTCAAGCGCTACACTAGCTATAATAGACGCCTTAAACCTCCTAATAGACTTATCGAGCTTTCTCTTTAGCTCGCTAACTATTGTATTTATAGCTATAGCGAACCCTAAGAGGTTATACCCTCTATTGTTATTAATCGATACTATAAAAGCAGGTATAGTATTAGAGACCTTGTTCTACTATTGTTCTTTTAACGTTATACGTAGCGCTATAAGTCTCGGCAGTAGCGATACTATAAGGATAGCGCTGCTTATTATCTTCGCGCTTATCTTCGTAGGAGCGTTGTCTAGTTCGTTAGAATACTATAGTCCTGTTCGTCGGAGTCTTATAGTCCTGTTCGACGGACTACTATTGTACGTAGGATACTTATCCTAGTAGTTAGTCCTATTTGGCGGACTACTATTATATATAGGATACTTGTCCTAGTAGTTAACTCGTACTACGTAGGTAGTTAAGAAATGAAAACAAAGCCTAGTACGTTAGGAAAAGAAGCGTTCTAGTTAGTCTAGTACGCTCTCTATTCTAGAGCAGACGACTTAGCTACGCGCGCAAGTTGAAGGTACAACCTACTATAATAGTTGTATATAACAAGGTTACACAACAGTGCAACCTTCGTAGGAGCTTGCAAGGGCTAAAGGCTCTACGTAGCGAGCTCTACCTAGTATAGAGCTACGCTCCTCTAGCTACAGGGTACTTAGCCAACTATATAGTATAGCACCTGATATGGCATATGATACAGGCTATGCCTGTTATCACGGGTGGTAAATGCCCAATGTTAGGGTACGTATATATTCGATGTAGTTGTACGAGGAACTCAAGATAGTAGGTATAGCCCGCCGGGGATATACCCTACGGCGGGCTCCACATACGCTGCAGGCTCTACAGGCCCTACATCGCACAACCGCTCCACAATGGCCATACAGCCATATATCACGGCTAGACCCGTGACACTACCCTCCCTTAAAACAAGCCTCCTCTTCAAATTAAGCCTATAGTTCGAACGCTCGAATTGTAGCTTCAGTTCCTTCTTAGCACCTACGCGAGGGGCCCTGGCTTGTTCGGATTAGTATTGTAGAACTTCCAAATAGCATTATCGCAGCTACGTAGATCCGTTACTAGCTACTAAGTCAGCTAGGCGTAGCCCTCCTACTTAACTAGGTATTACTACCTCCTATTCTCTACCTTCCTAAAGTCTCGAATCTCTTCAAACCTCTACTTAACTACTTCGACGCCGTTATCTTAGCGCCTTACCTCCCTGCTACGGTTCGCTCGTATATCTCTCTACGCGTTAGCTTACCTAAGGATCCCTTGCTCGCCTTGCTATAGTCGAACCAGTAATACGTAGAACGTGTCGAATATCTTTATATTCGCTAGTAGGTATAACGTTACTACGTGTAACGCCGCCTTAGTAACCTCGAATAGCCCCTCCTAGCGCGGTTCGAGCTTCTTCGTCGGGCGCCCTGTTTTATAATGCTATATATTAAGCATTACCTTATTGCCGATCCTATAGACTAGGGCGTCGCTACGTTTAGCGTTTACGTTGATCTTGTAACGGTCCTATACTTACCTTGCTAGTGCCTTCGCTATATCTAGCACTGCTTTAAAGTATATAGATATCTCTATTGCCTAGAAAAACTCCCTCTTCTAAGCTTCTAAGAGTTCTAGTAGGTATAGCCTACTTGGTTCTACGCCTATATGTAGGTAGAAACCGTAGTTCGCGAAGAAGGGCGATACTCCCGTTATCTCTAACGATATATTATTCCCTACGAACTCTATAAGCAGTACCTAATCCGCCTAGTTATCCTATACCTAGTTAACGAAAAGGCGTAAATACTACTCTAACTCTACGTTAATCCGTTTAGTCTAGCCGTTCGTTTATAGGTAGAACGCTAATAATAGCTTTAGAGTTACCGCTAATTGCAACGACAGTATTCTCTAGAACGTTAAAACGAACTATATACCTTTATCTAATATAATCGTCTTAGGTAGGCTATATAGGCTATAGACCTATTCTATAAAACGGTCTGTTAACTTATCTACTTCTAAGGTCTCTATTAGGATAAAGTAGCGCATTTTCGTTAGTTAGTCTACTACTACTATAATATAGTTAAAGGTGCGGTTTCTCCTTATATATAGCGGGAGTAGTGTAATATAATCCACTAATATATCCCGCTATAGCGAGAGTAGCACTAGCAGCGGCTTCAGAAAGCCTATCGGCAGCGCCCTTGGCGTTTTCGTCTTATTATATAGTAAGCAGGCGTTGCAGTAGTTGTAGATTGTACTAGTTATCCCGGTCTACTAGTATTTCCGGTTTATTAGATCAATAGTCTTAGTCCTTCTAGGGTAGCCCCTAGGTCCTACTATATAAGTTCGGTAAATTAGCTATAGCTATATTTCGTCGTTGTCTAGGTCGATAAGCATCCTCCTACGGTAGTAAAACTTGCCCGCAATAGCTTAGTACTCCGCGTATAGCACTTTAAGCTTCGTTTTTATATCCTTTAGCTACGCTCTAGTTCTAGGGTCTGCTAACGCCTTAAACGTTGCCTTTAGTAGATCCAAGCTCGTATATATCTCGTTTAGCAGATCGTCGATATACCTTAATAGGTCTAACTAGTTAACTATAATCGCCTCGTTATATAGTCTTAGTAGTTTAAATGTCTCTAGATCGAACCGGTTAGGGTTAATTAGTAGCCTCTTACAGTTCCGGAGTCGGTTATCCTCTACGCCCTATAGCATATGTTCTAGCTTGTGGCTTAGCGTATCTAGCATTACGTTTGCCGATCCTAGCCGGTAGATAATATAGAAGTTAAATTGTAATAGGAATTCGGACTACTATATATACCTTAGGGATAGTTGCTTCGTCGTTACAAAGGTCTGAAGGTTCTTATAGTCTATAATAATATTAAACTAGCCGTTTACTCCCTCTAGTTCTAGTCGCTATTCCTCTAGTGCCTTGATCACCGCTAATAGCTCCTTGTTATAGATATTGTAATTACATTCCTATACTAAGTGCTTCGCGCTAAAGTAGGCTACTAGGTACTAGTTGCTGTTGTTATCTTATTACAGTAGCGTTCCGCCTACTAACTAGTCTAAAGCGTTAGTTTTAACAACTACAGGCTTGTCCTAGTTATAGATCCTTAGTGCTAGTACTGTCGAAAAGTATATTTTTAGTTATTCGAAAGCAGATTAGTATAGTCTGCTCTATTCCTAGCTCGTTATCTTCTTCGTTAAGTTGTAAAGTAGCCTCGCTACTCCTAAGAAGTTCTTAATAAATCGTCGGTAGAAGTTCGCGAAGCCTAGGAAGCGTTGTAACTACTGTCTCGTCGTCGGCGGCTCCTAAGATACGATCGCCGCCACCTTCTCTTTGTCTATATCGATACCGCCCGGTATAATAATCAGGCCTAGGTATTTCGTTCTTATAGTATAGAATTCGCACTTGTTAATATCGACCTAGAGGCCCGCTTAGTATAGTCTCTTTAGTACCTCCTTTACCTACTTAACGTAGTCTGCTATATTCGTAGAGTAGATTAGTATATCGTCTAAGTAAGCCGTAGCGTATACGTCTAGTATATTGTATAGCGTATTATTAATATAGTACTAAAACGTAGCGGGCGCTCCCTATAGCCCGAACGGTATAACTAGCGATTCGTAAAGGCCAAATCGTGTTACAAACGCTATTAACCATTCGTAGCCTTCCGCCACTCGGACTCTATTAAACGCTACGATAATATCTAGCTTCGTAAAGATCCGCGCTCTATAGATAGAATCGAGTGTCTCCTTAATCAGTAGTATTAGATATTAACTCTTTATCGAAACGTTGTTTAGACCTTAGAAGTTAGCGTAAATCCGTACTCCGCCTTCTAGCTTCTAGGCGAGTAGTAGAGGCGCTCCTGTGCTCGATTTCGATAGTCGGATAAAGCCTTTCGTCAGGTGGTTATCTAGCTAGCGCTTTACTATACGTAGCTCTATTAGTAAGAACGGTCTGTTCCTTAAGAACGGTAGCTTGCTTCCTGGTATTAGCTCGATTTTATAGTTGTATAATCTATACAGTAGTAGCGTATCCGCCTCCTAGGGAAGAAAAGTCTCGAACGTATCGCGATACTCCGCTAGTAGACGTTTCAAGATATCCGCTACCGTTAGCTAGGGTTTGTTACTCTTCTCGAAGAATTTCCAAACGTCCTCCTCTATAATCCTGTAAATCGTCTCTACGTCGCTCTAGAGGGCGTTTACAAACTCGTAGTACCATTCTAGGAGTGCCGAAGTATAGTCCTCCGGCGAAACGGACCGCGGTGGACCTTATCCCCGCTGGGATCGAGAGCGGTGGTTATTCCGAATAAGCTTATAAGGAGGCTATAACTAGCGAAAAAGGTGAACGGGCGCAGGCACCTATAGGCGCCGCTGCTACTAAAACGACTCCCGAAGCTACTACCGTATAACAAGGCGATCAACAAGAACGATATTAAGATACTGAACGCGCTAAACTTTATACTTTTCTACCGCTAGAAGGGCGTAACGGTAATGCGCGTAACGGTCGACTAACTAGAACAAGCAATACTAAACGAGAAGAAGGATAAGGAGAGGGCTGCGCTCTACGCCCTACTAGACAACTTTTACAAGCGGATATTAAACCGCGAAGGCTCGCCAGAGGACTATACTTTAGTACTCCTAGAACAGCACTACGAGTTCGTAAACGCCCTCTAGAGCAACGTAGAGACGATTTACAGGATTATAGAGGAGGACGCTTAGAAATTCTTCTTGTTTAGTATTGCTTATTCTAGTTAGTCGACCGTAATAACCCTAGTGCTATTGTTGCTGTTCCAGGTCTTCCGTACTCTGTTCGGGTTCGTAGCGCTTAGTATTGTTATAATCGACTTCTCCTAGAACGCGGCCTTAGTCTATAAATCGCACGCGGTATACGCCGCGGCCTCCGCTGTTGTTGCTGAAGTTCTAGTTGTTATTGTTCTATCGATATAGGTATCCGCTGCCGCTATAGCCTCCGCCGCCTCCGAATCTACCGTTGTTACTAAATCCGCCGTTGTTATTGTTAAATCTACCGTTATAGTTGTTCTAGTTTAGGCTACTATTATTGTTCTAGTTCGGGCCGCTACTATTGTTACCGAATCCGCCGTTATTGCTAAATCTGCCATAGTTGCCGCGGCCGCCCTGCTACCCTCTACCTCTAGCGCCTAGGTTATTCTAGGCTTGCTTGCCTTTCTCTATATATTTCGCTACAATATAGCCCTTTATACTATAGAGGAAAAAACTTTCTTCGCAAACAGGCCCGCACCAACTGGTGCAGCAGCGCGCCAAAACGGCCGAAACCTACATCGCTAGAAAGCTCCCAACGAGCTCTATCTAACCATACCGGGTACATCTACGCGCGAGACGCTACGCAGGTGCTACAGGCGTGGGAAGATAGGGAAAACGAGCTGCGTACAGCTCCTAGAAATCTTCTTCCACACCGCCCAGACCTATAACCCGGATCCACAACGGATCCACCCGGCGCCGGCCCCGATGGCCCATACCGGACCTAGCATAGAGGTCGACAGCGACCTCCCCCCCCCTGCCCCCGCCACCAGGGGCACCCTACCCGCCCTAAGAGGCCTATCCAAGTCCCGGCACAACGGACCCGAACCCCCCTGCGGAGCGCCCCCGAGCGGCCCCCGCAACCACTAGCAGACCTACCGCCAACCCCCCCGTTAACACTAACAGCAGCAGCACCAACCCCCCCCCCGCTAGGAACAACGCGGATTAGGCGATATCAAGGCTATGCTCGATAGTATAGTCGCCCTAGTTAGCCTAAACAAGAAGAACATCGCCTAGGGAGTAGCGAGAGAGATCCTAGCCTAGGTATAGAGCGCTATTAACTAGCTACAGAGCGCTAAAGGAGGCCCGGAAGGCCTTAACTATACGACTATAAGGAAGATCGTCGCCAAGGAAGTACGGGCCGCGCTTACAAGCGCCCTAGCTACTACGAGCGTAGGACAGGGTCCTAACCGCTCCTAGGTAACGATCGTGGCAGGAGCCCTAGCGCCCTAAGCGCAACCTACAAAGGCAGTCCCCCGAAGGATCGCTAAGGAAATCCTTATCCAAAGTAACAGCCTACTAGCTAACCTCACAAAGAGAACCCCCCTAGAGATCATCCAGGCGATTAACAACCAGTCTATATAGAAGGGAGTAGTTGCTACAAGGAAGCTCCCTAGCAGGGACACTATTATTACCTTTAGGGATAAAGCAGCGAAGGAATAGTATACTAAGAACAACTAGTAGATCTACTAAGCGTTCGGGGAGCAAGCGAAGGAAGCCTATAGGACCTTCGCGGTGCTCCTAAAGGGTCTAACGAGGTTAGAGATCTAGGGAGTTACCGAAGCGGAGTTCGCCTAGGGACTGGATTTCCGTATAGTAAATACAGTCAAGTTTAGGATCCCTAGCAAGCCGGAGCTTACAAGAGCGACGGTACTAGTGACTTTCGAGAGCTAAGACGAGGCGAGAGCGGCGTACAACTTTGGAGTTATCTAGGACGCCCGAGTACTAGACTATAAACTGTACTAGGTAGCGCTCGAGCCGAAGTAGTGCTTCAAGTGCTAGAAGTAGGGATATATCCAGAGGTACTGCCCGAAGGAACCCCTATACGGAAGATATAGGGCAAGGGCCTATAGAGTAGGAGGGAAGGAAGGAGAGGCCTAGTACCCTACCTACAAGGGCTACCTCCCGCTAAGGTGCCCGGCGTACGGCGGAAAGTACACTAGGTAGTCGAAGGAGTGTAGGGAGAGGGTAAGAGCGCGGGAGGGGGCTAAGGAAGCGTACTAATATAGGCCTAGAACATTCGAACCTACTAGACCGGAGCCCGCGAAACCACTGTTCGCGTTTATACGCTAAGGCATAGAGGAGGAGGATAGGGAGGGATACTAGAAGGTCGGAGCGAAGAGGCCTAGGTTCCTAATACTAAAAGGCCGCCCTACTGTAGTGAGCAAGGACATATCGTAGAGCCGACTATAGTTCGGCCCGGCTATAGCCCTATTCGCGTTGGGACCGCCGCTACCGCAGCAATAGCGCTAGGGATCCCGAGGATCCTAGGCGGAACCCCTAAGCGCCTAGGAAGTGCCTGATATATAGGCTACTAGTGTCCTAAGCATATAGAACACCTAGCCCTAGGGTCTACTAGTAGTAGCAACTATCCCCCCGACCTAAAACGAGCTGGAGAACGAAGGCATAGCTAGCGGAGAGGATAATCTTTAAAACTATACTCTAGAACACTAGAGGCGTAAAGCAGAATATAGAGATTCTACTAGAGGAGGCGGAGTTCGATATAATCGCGGTCTAGGAACTATAGCTTAGCAAGCAGGGGGTAGCCTACTGTCCCTAGAGCTTACGGTACTACCTGGTTCATATATAATGGGGAAAAGCGGCGATATATGTATATAAGAAGTTCAATATCGGACAGTGGGAATATAAGGCGAGCGCGTGGTAGTGTAGGGTGTAGTTCCTGGAGCTAGGGAGGAGGGGTCTAGAGCTCTAGTTAGTATATAACAACTATACGGTAGATAAGACTATTCTAAAGAGCCTCCTAGCCTATCGGGGCCCGGCCTACGCTATAATCCTAGCGGGAGACTTTAACCTCTAGAACCTAGTCTAGGACAAGTTCGGGCGGTATAAGAGGAAGTCCAAGGAGCTCCTTAAGCTAGCTTACAAGTAGGACCTAAGCCTATAAACCCTATAGGGCATAGTTACAAGAACCCCTATAGGAGAGCAAAGGGGCAAGACATTAACGATCGACTATATCTAGGCCTTAATAGACCTGACGACAACGTATTTAGGGAAGAAGATTAGGGGAGGGTCGGACTACTACCTGCAGGTGCTCGAAGTGAAGCTTAATAGCCTATTCCTAAGGGGGAAGGCGCTAGAAGGGTAGAACTAGAAGAAGGTCTTGGAGAAGCTAATAAAGGCAGAGGCAGCATACTTGCCGCTAAGGATACAGCTCGACGACAGAGGACCGGAGGGGCTAAAGGTAAGGATCAAGACGAGAAAGGGGCTAGAGGAGGTGTTCAAAGAGCTGGCTACGGAGCTAATAGCTATCGCCTATACGATAGCCCCTAGGAGGAAGGAATCAAGGGGGAGGAGCTCCCTATAGTAGATAGGAAAGGTAGAGGAGGCGTCAAAGGCGGCGAAGGAGGCGGAGAGGGAGCTCTGGAGGACCCTTACGTAGTTCTATAAGGAGAAGCTTAACAAGAAGCAAAGAGAGCTAGCAACGGAAATAGCAGAAGAAAAGAGGCGCTTCTAGAGGAAGACGATCGAGGAAGCTAGGGAAGAGACCCTATAGTAGCTCGAGCGATAGGCAAGGCTTAGGAGCTTCCTCCCCCCTGAGCTACCGAAACTCCCGGCCCTAAAGGGCCTAGATAGCGGCCTAGATCTAACAACGTACTAAAACAAGGCGGAGGCGCTCGCGAAGAAGTTCTTCCTAAGCCCGGGGGCGGACCTTAGCAATATCCAGGACCTAGACCTTAAGGAGGAGTAGGAACAGGGGTTCAAGGTCTAGGAACTTGTAAGCTTCCTAGCGATAGAAGCGGCATAGGACAAAGCGAGCCCGTAGAAGGCCCTAGGGGAGGATATACTCCCGATAGGATTCCTGAAGGCGTACGGCTAACCGCTAAGCTAGATCCTCGCGGCCCTGACCACAAGGTGCCTACAGCTAGTATAGTTCCTAGCTACGTTTAAGAGAGCTAAGACGGTAGTCCTGTAGAAGCTAGGAAAGATACCTGATATATACCGTACCCTAGGAGGTTACTGCCCTATTACGCTGCTCCTAACTATAGGGAAGGTGATCGAGGTAGTAGTAGCGAGAAGGATTATAGCGGCGGCGGAGGTCTATAGGCTGCTCCCCACTAAGTAGATGGGCAACCAGGCGAGTAGATCGACCGAGCTAGCGGTCCGACTAGTTATAGCCTAGGTCTAGGAGGTATAGCGCCAAGGCGCCTTAGCATCCCTCCTACAACTAGATATCGCCGGAGCCTTCGATATAGTCAACTACGTCAGACTACTAGCCACGCTCTAGGAGCTCGGCTACCTAAAGTGGATAGTACTCTAGGTGCAGGAATAGCTAACGGACAGGGTCGCGATCCTCTACTTCGACAGGAAGGTAACAGACGACATCCTAGTTACAGCGGGGGTGCCCTAGGGGTCCCCCCTATCGCCCGTCCTGTTTATCTTATATATCGCATTACTATATAAGGACCTAAGGAGAGAGTACCTATACCTTAGTATAGCGGGCTTCGCCGACGACACGAACCTACTAGTGTTTAGAAAGTCGGCTAAGGTGAATATCCGCTAGCTCGAGCGAGCATAGGGAACCTGCTTAAAGTAGGCGGGAACGTAGGGAATAGCGTTCGTAGCGTAGAAGTACAAACTAATCTACTTTAACAAGAACCGAAGGTAGTAGCTAGACCTAGCTAAGCTCACCCTCCTAGATAGAGGTAGGTATATAGATATTAAACTAGTTAAGTCCGCTAGGTTCCTTGGGGTCTAGCTAGACTAGAAGCTCTTATAGTAAGCGCACTGCGGCGCGGTTAAGAAGAAGCTTGCTACCTAGGAGTTCGTACTAACGAGGATCGCGGCGAAGATATAGGGCCTAAGCCTTACGAAGGCCTAGGAGGTATATACAAAGTATATAAGAAGCGTAGTAGCATACGGAGCGGCAAGCTACTATGTCCTAACTATAGTTAGTAAGGGGAGCGAGCTAAAGGGGATAGCTAAGAAGCTAGCGAAGGACTAGAGCAGGGGCCTCTACGTAGTAGCGGGAGGCTATAGAACTACGCTAATTAGGTACCTAGAGACGGAGGCCTAGGTCCTACCGGTAGACCTCTACCTGAACAAGCGGCTAGCTAACTTCGAAGCTAGGATATACGAACTACTCCTCTAGTTAGGGGAGGGACTAGGGCGCCCCCTAGTTGTAGCAGCGAGCTTAATCTAGAAAGTATATACTAAGCTATTTAGAAGGTTCTAGAAGAGGAGCGGGAGGATATAAGGGAGGAAGCCTAGGCTAGGCCTATAGGGGCTAACAGTAGTCGAGAGAGTAGTAGCCGTAGCAAACGAGTAGGCTAAGCAAAAGTAGAAGATAGGGAAGCTAAAGAACAAGACCCTCGACACGGATAGAGTAGTAGAACTCGCCTGGCAGGAGCGCGAGATAGCGGCCTAGGAGAGGCGCGCCGCGCTTGTAACAAGAGCAAGAAGACCTATATACCGCTCGGCAGACAAGGACCCCCCGATACAACTATTTACAGACCTCGCCCTTAAGAGACACGAGGGTCTAAGCAAGGCTTAGAGCTCCTTGCTCGCCTAGGCGCGTAGCAGGGACATTAGCCTCCGGGAGTACCTGAATAGGGTGAACGTCCTAGAGATCACTACGCTATACTGCGAGTGCAGCGAGGGCAAAGAAACGATCGAATACCTAGTAGTATAGTACAAAGATCCACCGAAGTACAGAACCTAGGAGGAGTTACAAATACAGTTACAACGGGATCTGTAGCTCGTCTTACGACGAGCTATATAGCTATACAAGAGCTTAGCAAAGGTAGTTATTAGCTGGTTGATGGATTCGGGGCGCCTGACGGAGTATAGCGTAGCTCGTAGGCTGTAACTAGAAGCTACGATGGCCGCGAAAGCGGCTAAGAGTAGCGGAGAGGGTGCAGGAAGTGCCGAATCGAGCCGCTAAGGGAGACAGGGGCTACCTTTAACACGTAGCATGATGGATTCAAAGCGCTAAAGCAGAAGCGTAGGCAGGGGTTTTTACCCGGCCCCCTGTTCAGGGGGCACGGTTTCCTTTGTATATAAACCAGTAGCAGGACCGGCGCGCCGTAAGGCATATCGGAGTACGAATAAACATACTATAGAGGAAATAGAGACCTGTAGCTATATACTACTCCCTCTTTAAGTTAGAGAGTCGTAAGATAGTTACCTTGTCCTTAGTAGTAGTTACCTGGTTAACGTCTATAGCGTTTAGGTCCTTGCCTTCCTTCTTAGTATTGTAGCTATAGGGGAGTGGTGTAATTGGAGTGTGTTGCACCTGGAAGCCGCAAGGCTGTCGGTTCGAATCCGGCCTCCCTCACCCTCTTTTCGGTTTTTTCAGGATTAGTCCCCTGCAAATTCCAACGAGAGTTACACTAACTAAAGAAGGAAAACCCGAGGAATAGCCGTCGTCTCGGAGACTAGGATCTAGGCCCCTACATCATACACCGATCGGCAAGAACCCTATATTGCTCGCTGTAGGATAAAAACAATCTAGCTATAGTAGCTAGGGACCGGTAAACTACCTAGGGTAGAAGCTGAACTACCTAACAAAATACTGCTAGGGGCCCCCCCTAGAAGAAACTAGACTTGAACGAAGAGTAGAAGAAGGAGGAGATTGTTAGCTACCCTAGAACCAATCACATCTAACAAAGGGGGCAGGTGGGGTTGGAGAAGGCTAGGGCATTACGTAGTATAAAGGAAACAGAAGCAGGGAGATCAAATCGAAGAGTGGAGGTTTTCATCCGGCCTAGCGAGGGTACGGTTTCCTGTACTAAACAAACCAGTAGAAGGACCAGCGCGCCGTAAGGCATATCGGTATACGAATAAATAAATAGTATTGTAGCTATTATAGTAGTTTAGCTTATTAGCCTTCTTTAAGTGTTCCTCTATTTCGAGGTTATTAGCCTAGGCTTAAGCTATAGTAACCTATCCCTAGAAGTTATCCTAGGCTAGGAGGTTCGTCTATAGTAGGATTAGGTCCTATATCGGCTTCGAAAGCTTCTCTCTTAGCGCGCGTACGTAGGTAGCGTTATCCTAGTTACTTAGGTCGCAAAGGTTCGAGAACTCTATAATAAAGTCTATAAACTTTACGTACTTATCCTTCTACGCTATTTTATATAGCTTGTTCTCTACGTTAGCTACTAGATCCATTATTACGTACTTCTTAGAAAGGAACTTAATAAACTCGTTAGTAGTTATCTATACCTAGGCTTGCTTATCGCCTAGATTCGCAATAATAGTATCGATATAGTTGCTAATTCCTATAGCTACAATTCCTTCTAGTAACGAAGCTATATAAAGGATCTTCGCTTTCTCAGTCGCGTATTCTAGTAGCCTTACAGCCTATCGCGCCGTAATTAGCGTCTTTTATATTCTAAATTATATAGTTCGCTTCGCTAAGTCCCGCTTAGAGCCTAAGAACGTAAAGGCATATAGCATACTACCCTCCCTAGCGCCACCGACACCGCCTAGCTTCCCAGACTCGATTAGCCTTGTTAAAACGTTATTCTCTACTTATAGTACTATAGCCTTCTCGTTTACCTCGTTCGCCCTAACTATCTATCTTTAGATTTCCTCGGTCGTGCCCCTAAGGATATATTCGGCAAGGTTTGCTATTATCCTCTCTGTTATATTATCCTTTCTAGCTCTTTTAAGCGCTTTAAGTAGGAGGTTATTACCTATAAACAGCCTATAGTATCCTTCGAAATAACCCTTTAGTTTCAGGTATATCTCTTCCTTTAGGGCTGTAGCGGCCTCGCTACGTATATCCTTAATAGGAATAGGCACTTAGGCTATAGAGCTTACGTTAACGTCTATAGTGCTCGTTATCTTCTTTGTTCTAGTTTCTTAGGTCTAGGTTCTTAGGTTCGAGGGTTCGGTTTCTTAGGTTTAGGTTCTTAGGCTCGGGTATCGGACTATCTTGTCGTTTCGGGACTAACTATCTTATTGGTTTCTTAGGTTTAGGGCGGTCGAATTGTAATTTCGGTTAGTTCGCGTAACGTAAATTCGTCGTAATCAATCGACAAAGGTCTACATATACGAACAGAAGGTACAACCAACTATTATAGGTAGTAAATACCTAATGTTAGGGTACGTATATATTCGATATAGTTGTATAAGGAACTTAAGATAGTAGGTGTAGCCCGCCGGGGATATACCCTGCGGCGGGCTCTATATACGCTGCAGGCTCTATAGGCCCTACATCGCACAACCGCTCCACAATGGCTATACGGCCATATGTCACGGCTAGACCCGTGACACCTGTGACACTTATTAACTCTAGCTCCCTCTACGCTAGAGATCTTCTCGAAGACAGTACTAATTGACTATAGGCGCGCCGCGACCCTCCTTTACCTCCTATTAGTAATAAATAGTAGAAGCGCTAGAAGGTCGACTATCTATAGTTTAAACTAACCTACTTTAAGCCTATAAAGGTAGTACGCCTCTTGGCCGAATAGTAGATATAATACCTTAATAAGTTCTATAATAAACTAGAGTTAGCTATCTAATAGTTCTAGATTACTAGTTCTAGCTGCTAGAACGTAGATAAGATAGGTTGCCTGCTAGTAATATTAAGCGGCAAGTTCTAGGTCTTAGCTATTAAAACAAACAAGAAGAAGTAGGTAAGTTACCTAACCCTATTACGTTACGTTAGCTAATATATATTAGCTAGAGATTCCGGACCTTTATAATAGGGAGTCGATAACCCTAATCGGCGTAGGTAGTACTATTAGCGATGCTATACCTATATATAATATCTTTAAGTATTAGCTAACTAAGGACTAGGATATCGAGGGTCTAGATAAGGATATACGCTTTATAGTCTCTAAGACCGCCTTTAATAACGCTAAGATTATATAC
>MU853405.1:1034278-1061396 GCA_033297235.1 Trichocladium antarcticum
TAGTAACGAAGCTATATAAAGGATCTTCGCTTTCTCAGTCGCGTATTCTAGTAGCCTTACAGCCTATCGCGCCGTAATTAGCGTCTTTTATATTCTAAATTATATAGTTCGCTTCGCTAAGTCCCGCTTAGAGCCTAAGAACGTAGAGGCGTATAGTATACTACCCTCCCTAGCGCTACCGCTACCGCCTAGCTTCCCGGACTCGATTAGCCTTGTTAAAACGTTATTCTCTACTTATAGTACTATAGCCTTCTCGTTTACCTCGTTCGCCCTAACTATCTATCTTTAGATTTCCTCGGTCGTGCCCCTAAGGATATATTCGGCAAGGTTTGCTATTATCCTCTCTGTTATATTATCCTTTCTAGCTCTTTTAAGCGCTTTAAGTAGGAGGTTATTACCTATAAACAGCCTATAGTATCCTTCGAAATAACCCTTTAGTTTCAGGTATATCTCTTCCTTTAGGGCTGTAGCGGCCTCGCTACGTATATCCTTAATAGGAATAGGCACTTAGGCTATAGAGCTTACGTTAACGTCTATAGTGCTCGTTATCTTCTTTGTTCTAGTTTCTTAGGTCTAGGTTCTTAGGTTCGAGGGTTCGGTTTCTTAGGTTTAGGTTCTTAGGCTCGGGTATCGGACTATCTTGTCGTTTCGGGACTAACTATCTTATTGGTTTCTTAGGTTTAGGGCGGTCGAATTGTAATTTCGGTTAGTTCGCGTAACGTAAATTCGTCGTAATCAATCGACAAAGGTCTACATATACGAACAGAAGGTACAACCAACTATTATAGGTAGTAAATACCTAATGTTAGGGTACGTATATATTCGATATAGTTGTATAAGGAACTTAAGATAGTAGGTGTAGCCCGCCGGGGATATACCCTGCGGCGGGCTCTATATACGCTGCAGGCTCTATAGGCCCTACATCGCACAACCGCTCCACAATGGCTATACGGCCATATGTCACGGCTAGACCCGTGACACCTGTGACACTTATTAACTCTAGCTCCCTCTACGCTAGAGATCTTCTCGAAGACAGTACTAATTGACTATAGGCGCGCCGCGACCCTCCTTTACCTCCTATTAGTAATAAATAGTAGAAGCGCTAGAAGGTCGACTATCTATAGTTTAAACTAACCTACTTTAAGCCTATAAAGGTAGTACGCCTCTTGGCCGAATAGTAGATATAATACCTTAATAAGTTCTATAATAAACTAGAGTTAGCTATCTAATAGTTCTAGATTACTAGTTCTAGCTGCTAGAACGTAGATAAGATAGGTTGCCTGCTAGTAATATTAAGCGGCAAGTTCTAGGTCTTAGCTATTAAAACAAACAAGAAGAAGTAGGTAAGTTACCTAACCCTATTACGTTACGTTAGCTAATATATATTAGCTAGAGATTCCGGACCTTTATAATAGGGAGTCGATAACCCTAATCGGCGTAGGTAGTACTATTAGCGATGCTATACCTATATATAATATCTTTAAGTATTAGCTAACTAAGGACTAGGATATCGAGGGTCTAGATAAGGATATACGCTTTATAGTCTCTAAGACCGCCTTTAATAACGCTAAGATTATATACGATTAGATATACTACTTTAACAAGTATTCCTTTAAAGCGTACGCCGACTTCTAGCGCCTTAAAGTAAGTCTAGAGGAGTGGTTTAGCTACAATAAGTACTATTAAAGTTAGGGGGTCTCATTTATTAACCCTGACAAGGTATACCTAGATAATACCTAGAGGAAGAGGGTCCCTAAGGAATAGCGTATCTATTATATATTAGTAATAGATAGCTTCTCTAGGTATTATAATATCGAGCTATATAAGTACTATATCTAGTTCGACATTATCTTAGTCTTCTTGCCCCCTTACTCCTTACACTTTACGTAGCCTATAGATATAGGTGTATTTCGCTATCTAAAGGATACTTACTAGAAGCGACTACGGCGATACGTACGTTAGGGTAGTCTAACCTTTACGTATAGCGAGTTTGTTCAGGGGTTTTAAAGGATCTAGGCGGCTAGCTTCAAGAGGGTTAACATTATAACTAGCTTCGAAAAGACTAGTATCTTCCTACTAAACCGTATACGGGTTATTAGTATAGTAGAAGAAAAGGAGGATAAGATTAGTACTATTAAACACCCTTCTATATTACTAGACGAAGAGCAATAGCAACGTGTAAAGAAGGTAGTTAAGAGGATTAAGTCGAAATATACTAACCTATTTAGCTCGCCTATACGATAGGGGTTTCGCGATATTGCCCTTACCGTTAACGAAGGTTAACTTACCTAAGTATATCTTAACGAATTCGCTATCGATAGGAAGGCTCGTTTAGCTAGCCTTAACGCTAAGAAGACTCGAGGATATACCGTTAAACCGTCTAGCAATGTAATAACAAGCGTTAGCGTCTAGAAGATTCGATATACGTAAGAACTTAGAGACTAAGTATATACTACCGCCCTACGTAGGTAGAGCTAGAAGGCTATATACGATATCGCCTAGAGTTTCGAATAGAAGTATAAGGCTAAGTAGGAGGTATAAAGGCAACTTCTAGAAAACAAAGCTATATCTACTACTACTAGTAGAAAGGTTATAAAAGGCTTTAAGGAGTTCCTTATCGAGATAGGGTAAGACAACTATATCCTACTTAATAAGCAAGACCCTCTTTAGGTACCTCCGAACGGTCAACCTATTGCCTTCCTTAATCTTACCGATAGTAGAGTCTAAGATATCCCCTAGTTAATAAAGATACTATTATAGGAACTTATACTACCGCCCCCTAAGGTCCCTAGTATATAACTAGGCAATAGGTTAGTTATATCTCTTAACGATAGCGATAGCAACTACGAATCTAGCTTAGAGGATAACTTTAATAACGAATCTCCTTTGTTATTAAAGTACTAGAAGATTATATATAGTATCTAGAAGTAGAAACGTAAAACTAGCTACAAGAGGGTTAGATTAGAGGATACTAGCGATAGCGATAGTAATAGCAACTATAGTAACGATACTAGAGATAGTAACGGCAATAATAACAACTTTAATAGCGATAGCAATAGTAGCGATAGTAGTAGTAGCGATAGTAGCGATACTAGCTACGTAGGGCGCGTAGGGTAATTACAACTTAATTTTATCGCGTTTTCAAGCTTTCTAGACCAATATTATTAACCTAGCTAACTTATAGCAATTGACTATTTAAACTAGTCGAGTAGTAGGCGTTATATTCATCAGCTATAGACACGTTAGCTATGTAAAATGTATAGTAGGGTGTCCGGCTATTTTGTCCTGTCCGGCGATTTTAGGACCAACCCTCTGTAGGAGGGTTGGAGAGTGAAATTACCCCACATCAGCCAACGGGTACACAGTCCTGGAAACATGTCGTCCAGTCATGTTCTGGCAACAGGCCGCTTTGGGCCGGCCCGGCAATCTGCAGGTTTAGGGCTCGCTTACAAACACGGGGGCGAACAATGCTTGGCACCGGCTTGGCACCGGCCTGGGCGTCCCACTCGGCAGCTGTTAATGACATCAGGCGATGGCCCAACTAACAAAAGCGCCAGACCATCAACCACAGCGTTTCAACTTTCCGTCACACCCGTCACGGAAGCGAAAATGACTGTGGTCGAAAACCCCCACCGCACACCCAGACCAGCAGCGCCACCACCCCCCTCTTCTCGCCAGCTCCTGTTCTGAGCGAGACGATCACCAGAAATACAACGGCCCTCCCTCCCTCCCAACCAGCCAAGCCAGCCACAGCATCATCCCACCCCGCCGCCGCGACAACAACACCATGGGCCACTCGTACGACAAGGCCAAGCGCGCGACCAACACGGAGGCGCCCATCCAGTGGACCGAGGAGCTGCCGCACAAGTACTGCGGCAAGATCGACCGCGGCCGCAGCGGCAAGGCCAACAAGGCGCAGAAGTGCGACAACTGCATCCTGGTCAAGGCCGCGCGGGTCAAGGCCGCGCAGCGCGACACGGCGGACCGCCGCCAGGAGAAGATGGGGTGGCAGCGCGGGGAGCTGGATGCCGAGTGAGTGGGTGGAGTGGCGGGGCTGGGTTGGGTTGGGTTTTTTTTTTGTTTGTTGGTTGGCTGGCATAGATTTGATTTCGAGGTGCGGGATTGAGTGCTTCGCAGTCTCCGGGGGGTGATGTTTGTTTCAGACTTTCAATGAATGTGCACACGCGATTGTCAATTGGTCATTCATTCCGCCCCGTATATGATGATATGTACCCCCATCTCTCCCCCCCCCCCCCCCCCCCCCCCCCCCCCCCACCCCCGGTCTGACTCTGACCCCTCCTCCCCTTTCCCACCCCACTAACTCCGGCTCTCAGCAGCCCGAGCCGCAGGTCCAGTAGTGGTCCCAGCAGTTGGTGCCGAACGCGCCGCCCTTCTGGCACACGACGCCCGTGACGCCCGTCGACGTGCAGTCGTATCCCGAGTTCTTGAGCGCCGCCAGGAAGTTGTTGCGCGCCGCGCCGGCCGAGAGGCTGCTGCACATCTTGGTGCACGTGTAGTTGCACTGGGTCGAGGTTTCGCTCGTCGCCGAGCACGTCGTCACACAGGCGTCGGCCATGGCCAGGCAGCCCAGGACGGAGACGACGGAGAGTCTGACCATGGTGGTCTCTGGTGGTCTGGAAAGGGGGGGGGGGTTGTGAGATGGCGGTTCCGGGGAGTTTGGCAGGGGCTTACGGCGCGTACTTGGCTGGATTGGTGTGTCTGGGTGGGTGGTGGTTGTGGTTTCGAGTTGGTGGCTGATGCGGACATGGAAGCCGAAGAAGGATGTCGTATAGTCTTATATAGCTGCAGCGACTCGACTCCTAGACCACCACGACATCTCGATAGCCCGTTTGGGGAGGAAGGTCAGACTACAACACGGCTCGCACCGAAACCGAGCATTGTTACACAAAGTAGTATCATGGTGTCTGTCTAATGGGTAACATTGCAACATGCCGCGTCGAATGTTGTCTTGTGAGACTGACCTGACTGGGTGGGATGTGCCTGCTGGCGGATGGTTGTCCTCACGCACATCTTTCTCACTACTCAGTACACCGTCGATATCTCTACTTTGCCAGCCGCTTCGTCTTCGTATGTTCCCAGATCGACCGGCACTGCTTTTGATTTTTTTCAGTTTGAGCGTTTGATTTCTTCAGGTTCAAACCTCAGACACCCAGCGCTGCTCGACTTCCCAAGCCCGCCAGACGCTAGCAGTGGCAGATACAACATACTCTGCCGTGATGCAAATCATATGCTGGTATTCTCTCGGCAAGCGAGTCCCAAAACCCCTGCAGATCGCCAAATGCAGGTCCGGCCCGTCTCGGTGCCGTGCAGGCGTGGCCCGGGGCGAAGCCGTTGCACTCGGGGATACGGATGTGACTGTAGGGGGGCAATGGCACCCAAATGGCTGGCAGATATCCAGGAGAGGTGCATGATTTGCTGCTCCTCCGTTTTCAACGCCACGGTAGCCGCGGGGAGACACAGACGAGGCCGGGAGGTAGGGGTCGATGCCATGATCTGATGGCGGGCCGGGCCGTACAGAGCGGCATCACCGCATTAGTGCGGTTCTAAGTTTTTAAAGAACCCCTGGCGTGAGGCGTGAGTTCGTCGTGAGAGCAACATCCAACCCAATCTTTCAACCTCGCAACCAGCACCCACCGGTCCAATAGCCCCCGGCCAGCCGCCTTGCAGTCGTGCCATCTTCCCCGCACAGAACCACACCCCATAAACCCTTAGCTAGACAGACAGCCCATCGCTGTAACCCCCATCCACGTCTCAATCACACCCACGCCACGCTGCCAATAATGATCCTGGCAATTGGTGCCAAAGTAGTGTAGTGGAACGACGAGAGACAATAGCGCCCCTGACTGGGCAGGTGGTATGCCATAACTGCAAGAGTGGCTCAAATGGAACAACTGACGTAGATGGCCCAGAAGATGAGGTACATACTGCACGCTGCTGACCGACTGACCGTCTGCGAGAATGTACTGCGTATGTCTACCAAGTACCAAGGAGTAGTGCCAAAGTGTGCCAAGCTCGATTCCCCCGTGGCAGACAAACAACATGGCGACATTGTGGCCCTCGTCTAGCCGGGATATTCGACCTTTTTCGCGCGTCATGGCATCAGTAGTCTATCCTCTGCCGGCGGACGAGGAACGGGGCGCCACGGGGCTCAGGGGTTGGCTCACGGCCCATGGGGATTCCTACTATATATATTTCTTTCTACATCTACGTGGGTAATCATCCAACACTCCGCCGCAAGACTGTTGTTTGCAGTTCAACGCCTTTCCCAACCTGCTCGGGGCCACACTCAGGAGGTGTAACTTTCCCGTACCCAAAGTCCAGCTCATGATACAGCACAAAGCCACGCCGGTAAAACCCCAGCATACCCCAGAAACAGAAACCCACCACCCCACCTCCAAACCACACGACCAGGTTACCTTTCACCACCCGGCCCCATACCCGGGCCCATAACCCCCCTGCCAGCCTCCCGCATCCCCCTGCCCCATCAAGCCACCCCGGGTATCATAGACACCGCCCTCCCCCCCCTGCGACTGACAGCCACCCGGATACACCCCCCGCGCACCATACCCATAGCCAGCGGGCCCAGGAGGCGCGTCCAGCAGCGGCGAGTGCCGCGCACAGTGATACCCAACCGACGGGTTGGCCGGCAGCGGCGGCGGCGGCGGCGGCGGCGGCGGCGGCGGATAACCCGCCCCGGGACCCCAGCCGAGACCAACCCCACCGACATCCAGCGGCGGCAACGACACCCAGACACTCGACGGCCCAGCCGCCCCGGCCCACCCCCCCGCCGCGCCCATCTGCGGACTCGCCGACGCCGACGCCGACGGCGCAGCATACCACCCGGCGCCCTCCGCGCTCTCCGGCATCATCTGGAACGGCTGCCGCAGCAGGTCGTCCACCTCGGCCTCCGTCAGCGCCGCCCAGTCGACGGTGAAATCGCCCTCCGGTTCCGGGGTGGTCGACACAGACCGCGACATTGCGGGCGTGGCCGGGACGCTGAGGTGGTATGGGGAGGGGCTGCCGCGACGGCCCGCGGTGTAGCATGGTGTCGGGGCGGCGGATGGGGGGGACGGCGAGCCGTTCAGTGTGGCGGTCGCGGACTTTGCGTGGCGGGTGGAGGGTGTGCGGCGGGACGGCGGGCCGGCGGCCGTCGCGGGGTTCTCTTGCTTGCGGCGCAGGATGCTGTAGCGGTTCTTGGCGGAGAGGGAGGTGCGGTTGGGGAAGTGCTGGTGCACGATGTCGGACCAGTTGCGGCCGGTCTGGGAGACGAGGTGGAGGAGGGTTGCGTCCTGCGGCGGGGTTTGATCATTAGGGCGGGGGGGGGGAGGTTCGTGGAGGACGGCGGCTTGGAGGGCTTGGGTGGGTGGCATACCTCTTGGGCGGACCACGGGCTCTTGTCGATGCGGGGGTCCAAACAGTCGTACCACCGCTTCCAGCACTGGTCCCCGTTGCGCGTGCCGACGGCCTCGGCAATCTTGCTCCACCGCGCGCCGTACAGATCGACTGCGTCGCGGAGCTTGTCGTCTTCCTCCCGCATCCACGTGCCCTTTCGGATGGTGTTGGCGATGCTGTAGTGCCACCGCTTCCGGCAGTCCTTGTTGTTGCGCGCGGGCAGATGTGAAGCGACCTTGTGCCAGCTGACGGGTCCGTGTGTTGGCGTCTCTGTCGCTGGTGTCAGTGGCGGAACTGGGACATGACACTGGCTGCATGGTGCCACACATACCTCTTGCCACTGCCTCGGAGAGCCTCCGGTCCTCGTCTGAAGTCCAGACCTGCCGAACCTTCTGGCCAGGGGAGGGGGTATCGGATGCGTGCATGGTAGTCTTGATCCTAGTTGTGGATGGTGGAGAATATGATTCCTGTGCGACCCCTGAATAGTCAACAGCAACGAGAGTCCAGACCGCGGCCGGCGGGATTCTTTATAAGACTCTCCCAGATGAAATGCGAATTCCGGGCTGTGATGCAGGTCACACGCCCCCAAGTGCTTACGGCTCAGTCACCAAGTGTTACAGAGCATCGCCAGGGTCTCGCCGCCTCGGGGACCCCAGCGTTGAAACACGAGGGTTTGTCTGCAGGGTTCGCCGATCACAGGCAGCTGGTCCGGTATGGAGGTCTCCTTCCTCAGCCCTACGACGCCTGCACCCGCCCGCATCGTGTCAGAACGTAACGTGCTAGGTAGTCATCACCGATCTCCATGCATGCGGCGCCGCAGCAGCGGCTTTAACTCTGTGGCTGCAATACCGCCGCGCTGGAGCCGACCGCGGGACGGGCGAGCACCTGGCCAGGATGATTGGCTCCGTGCCTGGCCGTGATTTGATAGTGGTGCGGCGGAGTCGGACCGGTTTGCAGTGTGCTGGTGATTGGTCTGCCTTTTGCTCGACCGCTTTTTCAGCTCCGAGCGTGCGACCCGATAAGGCAGGAAGCTTACTGGCCGCAGACGGCAACAAGGCGTGGCTGAGGCGCTGCTGCCGCTGCAGAGTGCGGAAAACGGCCGAGGGACAGCAGATGGAGGGGGCGGTAGCATCCGATGCCCGTCGATGCTTTCCACACTTCCCCGGGATCCAACGGCGATCGGCTGCGGCCGCCATCGGTGTCCGAACGGGGCAAGGTAAGCTGCTTTTCCCATGCACCGTGACGTGCTCCCTGGCGCCGACCGGGACGGCGACGCCGGTGCTAGTCACTCACCAACCTGGACACTGCCATCGAATATCCGCTTGGAGGCCGTTCCACCCCGCGCGCGAGAACTGCCAGGAACCTGGAATCGGGCCATTCTTCGGGCACGTGGGCAATCGTTGGGGTCTGGCAGCGTTGCATTACCGCGGTCCAGCGAGTACTTCCATTGGAGTCAGCAACTCGACCGACCGGCACTTGATTTCAGGAACGCGGCCTCTCTCCAGTGAAATCACTCCCGAGGGACCAAGAGATCGCAATTGAAACGGCCCGCTGGGGTAAGACCTTGTTGCCTGAGGGAGTACCGCGTATAATACAACCTCGGTACCGGCCAGAGGGTTGTACTTTACCGTGTGGGCTGCGGAATGGGGAGAATTAGAAAACAACATCAAAAGTTCAGACTGCACAGCTAATAAACGGTTCTGGCCAAACGGATTGAAGGGGCCAATGAGTGCGATCGGAGTCAACCCCGTCGATGTGGGTAGAAAGTGCCGAGTGCATCCGGGGAAAGCCGTCGATACCATTCTTCAACTGGGAGGTGCGGGTCAGAGGGTATGACTACGGAGCGTCAAGTCTACATGAGTCCCAAAACTAAAAATCTTATCTGCTCACCCCGCCGTCTTACTAACAAACCCGCACCAAATTTTGCTTTTAACGATTGCTCTATTGTATATGTAATAACAGAAACTAGTTTGTTATTAGGTATATTACGCTATCTCTCTAGTTACAATTATAGACCTAAATATTTAAAGGAAAATATATTACTATATCTATACTTTATAGCTAGAATTTATAAGGCTTTACTAGATTTATCTATATTATATAGCCTAGACTTACTATAGATAGTCTATACTTATACCTATATTTATAACTCTAATAATAATATTAATAGCGCTTATAATAGTAACGCTAGTAGTAATGCTAGTAGTATCGCTAATAGTAATACTAGTAGTAACGCTACGAATAATACTAGTAGTATTACTAATAGCGATACGTCAACCTGCAAGCGCCTGCCAACTTCATTCGCTAATTCCCAGACCGCCGGTTTACCGGCTCTGCACTGCCCGTCATCAAGGGCGGGCAACAATCTAGATTGTTAAATTGTTGCTCATTTGCAATGATTCGTTTTGACACTCGGGTGATTTTTCACAACGCCCATGATGTACCAAGTGAACTCGCTGTTCACCAGACTTCTGACCCCCTATGAATTCCCAATGCTGACATCGGCTTGGGTTATCAGTGGCCGTTTGCCTAGCGGAACAAACCACTGTTTCATCAAACTCGCGGCCAGTCCCAACACCCCAATGCTGGCGCCCGAAACCCCGAACTCGGTGGCCAGCTTCTCACCGTGCGCCCACCTGCCATCTCTGCACCTCGATGTAAGCCCACTATGTGTTTCCAACGTCGGCGGGGCGTGATCGAGACGGAGGTCGCCGGTGTCCATCCCGGCAAGCTAAGGAGTTCAACCGCCATAGCGCCGGGGAGGAAGGCGCTGTCTCTATCCACCACTGCGAGACGCAGAGCCGGCCTCGCCACTTGGGCTGGCGATAATGGCGCCTATCAGCTTACGGCTCATGGGGGAAACCATGGAGGCGCCGGGCCGTTTCAGGGATGTTGTTGGGCGAGATCGTGATGCAACGAGATACTCACAGGACGGGAGATGGGAAGTTTCTGATAGTTTGTGGGGGTGCATTTGGATTCATTGCTCATGTGTGGTATTGATCTGGAATGCAGAACACAGGTTGTACCCCCGGGAATAGGCACGCAATGCCGCTCGTAGTCGGGCACGCGGCCGGGTACGGATACGATACAGTGAAGAGTCTGAGCCTTGTGCTCCCACAACCCCGCTGCGCGCCACATACATAAATGCCTCCTACATGGTTGCCTAGAGCCGCCCTCTTCTCCAACATCCCACAAGAAAGCGCAACCCATCAGACCGCCCACTTTCAACAGCCCAGCAAGGTTATACCGTGGAGCTTGTGACCGCCGCTTTCAACACCAACTCACAACCCGACAGCCCACCGACCACCATGCTGCCCCAGCTCGAGATCCACGTCGACGGCAAGGGCTCCTGTTTCCGGACCGCCGAGCGCGGATACCTGCGTCTGCGGATCGCCTCAACCAGCACCGACCAGGCCCAGGCCCTCAGCGACGCGCAGACCGCCGTGGCCAAGATCAACCTGGTCATCCGGGCGCTCGCGCCCAAGACCGACGACGGGCTGCCCCGCCCGGACGCGGCCGTCGCGGGCTTCTCCGCGACCCCGCTGAGCACCGCGTCCCAGCACCAGCGGGACCCGCAGCACCGGCCGCTCCTCGCGCTGCCCAGGGAGCACACCGTCGGCGCGTCGGCCGAGATCATCTTCCGCGACATGGCGCGGCTCGCGGCCGTGTCCGCCGAGCTGGCGGCCATGCCGCACGTGTCCGTGGCCGAGACGGAGTGGCGCCTGACCGACGCCACGCGCGCGCTGCTCGAGCGCGACGCCCGCCTGCAGGCCGTCCGGGCCGCCGTGCGCAAGGCCGGGGACTATGCCGGCGTGGTGGGGCGGCGCGTTGCGGCCGTCGAGATCAGGGACCAGCCTGTGGCGGCGGCGGCCGGCGTCCAGCAGCGCATGATGCTGCAGCAGCAGCAGCAGATGGTGATGCAGCAGCTGCAGCAGCAGCAGCAGCGGTCTGGCTCTGCGGCTGGTGGCATGTCTATGGCCAGTGGTGGCGGCGCTGAGGCGCTTGCGCTGGAGCCAAAGACCATCACCGTCTCGGCGCACGTCAGCGCAAAGTTTGTTTCTGTGGATGGGGATGGCGGTCGCGTGGAGGCTGTGCAGTGTGACTAGTCGCTGCCTTCCCAGTCCCACGGGAATGTTTTTTATGCGCATGCTTGCTGTCCTCGGATGAAGGCAGCTCAGATGGAATGGGAGTCGAGCATGTTATTGTCACGACCGAGACACAAGCCAACAAAGACGGCGATGCGCGTGCCATGCTTCAGCCGCTCACCTCGAGACAGTATGCGGGGAAAAGCCGAGGCATAAATCATTATTTACTAGGTAGCTGTTGAAACATCGCATGTGCATCAGGGGTATCTCTGCGTCCATCAGCAACCAAAACAAAGTCATTCCAGAACCGCCAAACACCAATCGCTCGCCACCTCGTGGGCCGTCTTCAGTTCCTTCTTCATGTAGCAACGATGTTCGCTTCCCGCATCCCCCTCCAGATAGCCCCACGAGCAAGACGTGCACTGGTCGAACGAGGCACAGGCATGGATGCAGTCGGCCATGCTCCCGGTGTAGACATGTGCCAGGTCAGTGGCGCCGCTGCCGCTGTAGTCGATCCCGCAGAGCCGCAGGAAGCGTTTCGTCGAGCCCGGGACGTGGTAGACGGTGTTGTTCAGAGCCGGACAGTCGGAGTTGTAGCTGGGCCGTGGGATTGACGCGGCACCGACCCCCGCCGCTGTGGCTTCCGGGACAGCCGCCCCCGCGCTCCGGGTCGGGCTTGTTGTTGTTGGCGCGGGGTTGGGGTCCAATATCGAGGCGTCGGCCGAGATGCTACATAGCAACCGAGTCAGCTCCTTCCCATCATGCGTGCGAACTTGGTGTGCGAACGACGCGTTGACGGACCTTGCGTTTCCCTCCACCGGCTCTTCCGATTTCTTGGACCGGCCGGCTCCGAGACCGGCTCCAACTCCAACGGCAATGCCAATGACCAGCAACACCCCAAGGATGATGACTGCGCGGATAATCTTCTTCCTGGTGGCTGGCGCCATTCCTTTCTTGTCGCCAACACTGGTTTCGCCCGGGCTGTGGGCCCCAAAGGCATGGTCGCCTCCGAACCCCGCTCCACCAGCGGCCGGGTTGCCGGCTACCGGGGCAGCCAACCGCCCATGGCCCGAGCCCCGATCCCGGCTGTCATGTTCGGGCGGCGTGGGTGTGCCCTCCCGGTAAAACGTATACTGCGCAAGGTTCGCATCCGGATCCCGGGACTCGCGGTCGTCCCAGTACACGTCGGGCGCGTCACCGGCCGATGCCGCGCTGACTGCTGGTCTGGGGTATCGTGGGGCGGGCTGATGCAGCTTGCTGGGCTCGGGGTCCTCTTCCGCGAGGCGCATCTGCTGGTCGTTCTGTTCGTTGTTGTGGCTGTTGCTGTTGTTGCTTTTGTGCTCTCGCGGATGCGGATGAGAGGGCCCGGAAGGGGTTCCCCGGTGCGTCCATGGGTCCATCATTCGGTTAGAGCAGAGGGTCCATCTTGCCGAAAACAAAGTCTCAATGGCCCCGTTCCGTTTCGGTTTCGGGCCGGTTCGTCGACGTCGAGTTTGCGGCGTCGGGTGGCAGTCGATTGCGCCGGAGCGCATGTGGTGGGAGTGGGAGACAAGGCAAGAACGAAACCTCCGATTCGAGGACGGCAACGCTGGGTGATGGGTCTCAACTCAGGGGGGACTTTGGGTGCACCAACGTTGTCGGCCCCCCGTACCTGACCGGCTCTTCCCGATTGGTCGTGATAGTCTTGGCGGCGTTCCCCTGTTCAAGACAGACAAGGACAGCGGTCGCAGGCTCGACAGGGTCAAGACTAGCGGAGCAGGCCCGCCTCCGTAACGACTGCAAAGCACATACATGCTGGTCTGAACTCTTTTCTAGCCAACGTCCCAACACGAATGGATCAGAAAAAGCCAAATTCTCACTCTTGGAAGACCCCCCACCGCTCAGATAAACCTAGACACGACACAATGATGTGTGTTGCTACTTTCGGGAGTCGGAACTTCATCTCAGCGTGCGGTTCCGCGTAACCAGGCGCGTTTTTGAAACGCTCAATACGCCATTTCCTCTGGTGCTTGAACAACAAGTCGACGTGCGCGAAATGCCACATGGTCTTCTCGTCCGAGTATGGAGATCCTAGCCCAGATCCGCCAACGAAGATAGAGGAGGTGCTCTTCCAAGCGTCGTCACCACAGAGTGGCAAGGTGTCGTTGGGGTCAATACTCTCGGTATTCAAACATGTGTGGCGAGAGCACTTGTGCGTGAGGATTTCCCTCTTCGCCAATACATGATGGTGCTGGAAAACATGTAATCGAGATCGGGGACGCTGTAAATGTCATATGCTGTGTCCATCGCGGAGAAACATGTGAGCGGATTGTCGCTGCTTGGCTGGTGGTCGACAACCTTTTCCCATTCCTTTAAGCTGGCACCAACATAGATGCCGGGGAGGTTGGTCATGGCCTGGTTATAGATCTGAAGCTCCATGTGGATTCCGAACAGGAGCGTGTTTTCGTCCACAATGGCGAAGGCGTCGGGGCTTTCTACGGCTTCGAGGCCAAGAGTCGCGCAGAAGTCTTTGTCGATTTGCGTAAACCGGGGCTCCTGAGCCACGCATCTGATATCTTGCCCACCCCGGGACTCTGTTTGTTTGTTAGCCAACGACCGAGCCATGTCGCGGAATAGCGAGACCAACTCAGATGGTCAACCAGAAAACAGAACGCAGCCGTCTGCATATGGGCCGTCCTTCTCGCTTTGGAGCTGCCGTTGCTCGGCTCGTAGGGACCGGGCCCTAGACAGACTGCTTTGGTGATGACTGGAAAGTCGGGCCTGCTTGAGGCAGAATCTAGGACCTGCTGCAGTTGATCCCACCATTCGGATGCATGCCCGTCTTTGGTTACTGTCTCGTGGTATCGGCAAAGGTCGTCGAGAGAAAGTTCTGGTCTCTGATTGGGCCGGATGCCATCCGAGAGTGAGTCCGCAGCAACATTCGACGGTGTCGGTACGTGACGCAGACGACCGCCTCTGCGCTTCACTTGATTCCACTCGCCGTTCTGTTCCGTCATTGCAAAGTTTCTAGCGTTACTCGCCAGTAGCCAGCTGTCGAATGTGTGTTTGTTGCGGGGATTGGGTGTCCTGCGACGAGGAAACGGGAGAAAAATGGATTGTGGTGTATCGTGCGAGCTAAATTTCTAGCTTCAAAGAGAAGGGAGCCAATTCAGAATCAACG
This sequence comes from Trichocladium antarcticum, assembly GCA_033297235.1. Lineage (NCBI taxonomy): Eukaryota > Fungi > Ascomycota > Sordariomycetes > Sordariales > Chaetomiaceae > Trichocladium > Trichocladium antarcticum. The sequence goes on from MU853405.1 coordinate 1,048,937, forward strand.
TCTTGCGGTTGACCGACTTTGCCCCTTTTTGTATTTTTGATGGTTTTACTCATCTCCAAGTTCACTGAGTGAGTGACAAAGAACCCCGCGACAGACGCTCGGTTTTACGATAACACGATAAGAAGCGACAAACTCACCGCCTTCCATTTCCGACTTCAACGGAAATCAGGGTTCTTCCTCGGACTGTCTCACTTTTAACAACTTCAATCGAGGTTCGCGGAATGTCGCCGACAACGTTGAACCGCACGCTGGTTTTGGATCGCGTTGATCTGCCACCATGACGGCCGCGCCTGACAAAACCACTCGAGCAAGGCACGATGGGATACTATTACCATCAATTCCCCGGATTCGGCTTGGCATGAATGCGAGCTCAAATCGGCTGCATGTCGAGCATCTAACGATCGGTGCTGTCTCGACTCTCGAGGCTGGGCCGCGGCATGGGCCGATCAGAAAATCCATCCCGAAACCGCCCCCAACACGGCATGCGATGCGGGACATCATTGGCTTCCGACCTGGGTGTCCCGGCGCTTAGCCTTGCACATGGGTTGGCGGATGGCAAGCAGGTGGAGAGAGAATTCGATGCAACCGTGATCTGGGGATCTCGGCACCAACCTCCGCCGTGCAATGGTCTGGTCTTGGCGCCGTCGAGTCTCGACTCTCGAGGCCGCCGGCCCGCGACGATCATCGGCTTGTCGCCATTGCATCTCACGGCGATAACCCGCATGGGATCGTTAAGATGTGAGGCGGCGAATACGATGCAGGTCCGGCCATCAGCGTGGCCTTCAAGAGTCCGCGCGCCAAGAGACTGGTGCGAGCCACGGTCGATGCGGTGCGGCCGCCGATTGGACCGGACTTGGTGATTGCTCGAGGAGGCGACAGGAGGGAGCGAGGGCATTGGCGAGGTGATTGCCCAGCGACTCGCAGCCAGGCGGCCAGGTGCGGCGGCCCATTGGCTACAGCGCCCGCGGGTGACAGGGGGGAGGGAGGGGGGTCGGCATGCACAGCTTGCCTCTCTGCAGCCAGTTTGGCCGCCGCTGAATGGCCAGGCCACCTGCAAGCTTGCTGTTGCCCCAAAGCTGCCCAGATTGGGTTGGAGCGTGGGCATTGTTCGGCATGCGAATGTCGGGCGCGGCGCGGGGACCCGGGAGATGCAAGACTGGCCAAGCACCCATGGCGACAGGGCTCGGCGGCTGGAGAGCGGACCGGACTGGCTGCACCGCTTGATGCCTCCAGATATTACTCTTCCACTGCCCGGTGACCCGCCTTGGTCTTTTCCTGCATCATCCTTTCTGAATTTACCGCCTAGACAACTGACCTCAACATCGAATTTCGAGGTTGTGCCAACTGTTATTGTGTTTGGCGACTCGGTAACTTCGAGGCCCCCAGCCACTTACACCGCAGACACCGCAGGCGTAGCGATCGACGAGGGCCGGTGATCCGGGAGCGGAGCTAGTGCGCACAACCACCACCCCCCCGGGAAACACCAACGTTCGAACAGTGTGGTGATTCCAAGAGGAGGCGATTTAGCGGGAGACGCACGCGGCGACCTCGAAACCCGACAGGTTCACACACCACCGACAATGCTCCCATCAACACTCGTTGCCATCGCCAGCGCGGCGGTGGCATCCGCCCACACCGTCATCTCATATCCGGGGTGGAGAGGCAACAACCTGGTCACGAACAGCACGTTCCCCTTTGGCATGCAATGGATGTATCCATGTGAGCAGGCCCAACCCCGCGGTTCCCGTCCCACCAAGCAAAGCACCCAAGCTAACTGCCGTCTCCAGGCGGCGGCATGCCCACAACAACAAACCGGACGTTCTGGCCGACCGTGGGCGGCGCCGTCGCCTTCCAGCCGGGCTGGTTCCAGGGCCACGCCACGGCATTCGTCTACATCAACCTGGGGCTCGGCAACGAAGGCCCCGACGACGCGCGCCATCTCCACGGCCCGCCCAACATGAGCAACCCCATGATCTCGCCCCTGCAGCTCCTCGGCCCCAGCAAGGCCCCCTTCCCCGGCACCTTCTGCCTCCCGCAGGTGCCGCTGCCCGTCAACACGACCGTCAAGGCCGGCGACAACGCCACCATCCAGGTCGTCGAGCTCGCCGTCCACGGCGCCGCCCTCTACTCGGTACAACCCCCCCCAATCCCAATCCCAGTTCCAGTCCCAATCCCAATCCCAGTTCCAGTCCCAACCCACTAACCCCCGTTCCCGCGCCGACAGTGCGTCGACATCACCTTCGCCGACCCCGGCGACCCGCGCATCCCCCATGTCAACGAGACCAACTGCTTCAACAGCTCCGACATTGGCGTCGCCGACATCTACACGCTCACCCTGCGCGCCCCGGGCCAGAGCAGTGTCGAGAGCGGCGCGCGGCGCACCCTCGCGCTGGATGGGAACGCTGCCGTGGCGTATCTGGGCTATCTGCCCGTGGTGCTGGGCGGGTTGTGGGCGCTGCTCTGATGAGGTGGTGGTGGGTGGTGGTGATGATGAGCGGTGGATGGGTGGGTGGCCTTGACAGGCTGCGGCGTGTTCGCTGTATATTCTTGGGCATTTTCGGCTGGCGTTTTCTTGGAGGCTTTTTGGGGGGGCAGGTAATGGGGTATATCCGGGAGAATGGCGGTTTCTGGTCTCGTCTCCCTGTGGGATGTCGTTTTGGCTGAGGATGGATGACTGGCTTGGAAGGGCTGCGCTGGCAAGCCGTTCTGTCCCCGGTTCGAGGAATGGGACGGCCAAAGTTTCCTTCGGGACATTTGAGGTCCAGGGGGATCACCAGTTCGGTGAACCCTCTTTTGGGGCGTGCCCCGCAGGTGATGGTTGCTACCTGGAACGCGGCCCTCGCACTCGCGCTGGTCGAGCTAGTTTTTTCCAGGATAGATGCCGCAACATCGAAAATGACGATAGGATGATTGAACAAACACCTGGATGCACATGACTCTACCTTCCATGCTCTCCGTCGAACACTTACTTTACGGACTTGATGCTCCTACTCCAGGGGCTTCACCAATTCTACCGCAGGAGCTGAAAACTGTCCCGTTGTTCCATTCATGCCCTCTCGTCTATCGTTGCTGCAAATGGCTCGCCTCAGAACAAACACCTCCCGCTTCAGGCCCGTGAGTCCTGTTGCACTCTCCATCAAATGCCCAGTATCACCCGCACGCAGACAGGCGGAATAAACATCCCAGCCTGCCAACCATCCGAAGCACCACACCATATACACAATTCAAGCAAACGCATCCCCTTCCCCGCCATCCCAACGGCACCGTCTACCGTTTCAGATACCCCAAGCACTCCTGCGTCAGCGCCTTGATCCGCGCGTCGTCCGACGCCTTCCTGGCCGCCTCACCCACCGGCTCGCCAACCTCGAGCGTCTTGGCGAGGTCCAGCGCGTCGCCACCGAGAGCGAGGATCATACCAAGCGTCATGAGCGCGCGGAACAGGACCTCGGGGTCTTTCTGGCGGCGGATGACCGCCTCGGTGATCTGGCACAGCTGCATGAGCTGCTCGAGGTCGACCGAGCCGCGGTCGTGGAAGGCAAGGCAGGCAAAGTTGAAGGCTGCCGATGTGAGCGCGATCTGGAGGTTGTTGTTGTCCGGTCCGATGTGGCCCTGGTCCCCTTCTACGCCGGCGATGCGGGCTAGGAGGCCGACGATCGCGCCAGCTTCCGCTGCTACCAGTGCTCTCCCTTCTTCCGTGGCGAAGAGGTTGGTCACGGTGCGCAATGCCATCATCAAATTGTTTATGTTGACTTGTGTTGCATCAAACTTGTTGATGAACTCGGACAGTGGCTCGCCGCTTTGGACAGGTTCTTGGATGTCAAGTGCACCTCTTAGAACTACGTCGATTGGGTTTCCGTACTTGTTGTCTTTGAGCGTCGCCGCGCTGGGCCATGCGACAAAACAGCGGAGGGCATCGAGCGCCGGCAGACGGTCGCCATAAGGCCACTGAGTGATGATCATGGAAACAGTCCGTTGTGCGTCGATGAGTGCCGGTGGTTGCCCTGCTGTCCGGGCTGTCGGGGCGCCCATCGTTGCTTGAAGGACCGCCTCGAGGCGGCTCACCCCATCAGGATTCATTGCGATGTGCTTATTTCCTGCCAGAAGGTGCTTCTCGTTGAGACTCTTCAGCTTTTTGGCGACTGGTTCCCACTTGGCCTGGGTTAGAGCAAGGTACTCCTTGTGCGGTAGGTACTTTGTTGTAGGCGGCGATGCTTGGTCGGGATGATACCGCGACTCGGTCCCGTACGGATCTGCTGAGGGGTTTTCGGTGCTTTGGCCGAGAGTTGCGCCCTTGGTGTTTGTCACGATGAACTGTGCGACTTGGTCGATGTATGATATGGGAAGCTCGTTAACTCCCAGGAACTTGGTGGCTGCTTCGTATGGGTTTTCCGAGAGGTTGTACGGTAGCTTGAGCGGTGGTTTGCCCTCTTCGATGTCAACATCGAAAACGAAGTCGTATTCCAGGCCCATGTATTCGACCTTGCGCCCACTGCTTCCGGTAGAATCCACCACGGTTCCAACGTGAATCCATCGTTGCTCGCCTAAGCAAGGTCAGTGCGCGTGAACATCAGGCCAGTTACTAGGGGGACAAGGACCTACCCAACGACCATTGATAGGCTCCGATGGTGTTATCGTCTTCCCGGATCGTCTTGATCTGTCCGTCCTTGGATCCCGAGTTGATGGCAAGCCAACTATGAGGCTCCAACTGCTCCTTGTTGATCGCCGGGCCAAGTTGTTGTTGGGGGATTGCAGACCCCCGGACCAACTCCTCAAACTGTGAGAGAACCTCGGGCGGGGCTGTGCGCTCGGCGTTGCGTGTGAAGACGCGGACCACGTTGTCGCTGGCGCCGGACACAATATCTCCGTTATCCGGACACACCGCGATAGACCATACAGAGATGGCTGGGTGTGTTATTGTTTGAACACATTGAGAACCCTTCCAAATCCGGACCGTCCGGTCTTCTCCAGAACTGACGATCTCGCTCGATGGCAGGCATGCGAGAGAGTAGATGAAACTATCATGGCCGTGCAAGGACCCAACCTGGGTGCCGTTCATCTTCCATAAGTGAATGACGCCGCCGTTGCCAGCACTCGCAAACTCGGCCCCGCTCGGATGCCCCTTCAGGCCGCTGGGAAGCTTGCAGAGCGCACGTACAACGTCGTTGGTGCTGAGCGTGCGCCATGGCTCAACCTCATTGGCGTGCTTGACTTGACGAAGGTTATAGATGCGGATATAAGTGTCGGCGCTGCCTGTAATCACCGTATGCTCATCGTAGGCCAGCACAGCCCAGATGCTCTTGACCTCGCCCTGGCTCAAGAGCTGGGCCGAGATCTCCCATTTTTCCGTGTCCCAAACGAGCGCTTTGCCGTCCCAACCGCCGGATACAACGTAAGACCCACGCGGGGACACGTCAAGTGTGCAGACATTGTTGCCATGGCCAACGAGCAGTCTGTCGGCATTGTCCGTCGTAGTCGAGCCCGGCCGCTTGGCCTCAATGATAGTTTCGTGGCCGGCCGAGATGATGAGACCTTCGGGCCAGGCAGCCGAGGATCGGAGGAATGCGAGCGAGTTGATATAGCCGTGCCCTTGGCTCGTTATGGTGGCGTCAAATGTTGGGGGTTTGTCGGTTGTCTTGCGCCAGAGACGGACCGTTTGGTCGCGCGACGAAGAGAGGACCGTATCGGCAGTCGGGAAACAGACGGCGCGGACCTGAGCGGGCAATCCGTCAGACCTAGCATGGCACTAACGCAGTTGCCGAAAACTTACATCAGCATCGTGGCCCTTCAGCTGGGCTGATAGCTTGAAGTCCGGCATCGCGCGCTTGGGGCGGGGTAGCGGTGGTACTGTGGAAGCGATGGTAGCGGAAACAAATGGCAGCGGGATGACGTCTGCAGAAGTATATGTATGTCGCCCAGGCAATGGTTGGTCCAATTTTTGATCTTTCTCGAGAGGGTGCGAAAACTGAATGGTGACGGGCCACCAATTTGTCGGACAGGCAGCGGGCGCAATGGAATTATTTGGAAGCTGGAAGTTCAAGGTGATCTTATGGCTGGTTGGCATGACTGCATGGAGGGGTGATGGACCCGGGGCAGGGGGAGCTTCACTGGCACAGCAGCAGCAGCAGCGGGTCCATGCACGGACCATTTCCTCACCTTCAGGCTTCAGCGCATAAAGCTGCCCGTAATGTTGAGGGCGTATGTATGTACATGTACATATATGTAGGATCTGTAAGGGACAGCAAATAACTCGGTATTCGTACGAGCCATACTATATTGTGACAACACTCTACGAATGACCCCGAGCTCAACGCCTGTAAAACTCTCGTTCATCTTTACAACACATGTTACTTGCTACTTACCCCAGTTGCCAAAGGCGGAGACGGTCACCAGGGTCTCCGGCATCCAGTGCCAGATTTCGGAGCTCCACACACCCACTGCACAGGCCATATACAACCTAAAGTTGTACCGACAGGGGTAAGATTTTTACACGCGCTAAAGATTTTCGCACACGAGCGAAGATTTACTTGCATCTTGCACGTAAAGAAGGTTTAGAAAGTTGTACATTCAGGCAAAAAAACCGCAAATGCTCTTGTATAATGCACTTATAGTGCCAAGCAAATAATACAATGCAATTCAATAGATTGAATTGTAAAATGAAGCGTTGATCCGACGGGCGCACGTACCACCTTGTTGAAATTGTTAGGGTATACTTCGAAGGATGTTTCTTACAGGGGGGGGGGTGTGCCAAGGCGCTCCCCGATTTGAAACTGGATAGCACAGCTCGTCACTAGCAGGTTCGCCCTACTAGCGTAGTTCGGTATGTAATTATTGTACGTATATAAGTAGCTTGGTGGACTGTGTTCCTCTTCGGCAGGCCACTGCTATGTTTACATATTTTTTGATTTGAGGACTTTCATTTCTGTCCTTGTATTAGGCGGGACAACGGATCTCACTTAGCATAAAGGAGTGATTCTGTGGAAAATGAAATGCTATTGCGGAAATGGGTCCTCCTCGAAACGAGCAACAGAACGGAATAGCAATACACGCACACAGTTCTTCAACCCCGCTAGCCGCACCACCCCGCACTGCCCCTGCGTGCCTTGCCTTCTCTTTTGGCGCTGATCTGCTTTCCGCTGCCCACTTGGAAGTTGCCAAAACAACCAACGCCTGTCATTTTGGTCCTCATTTGCATCGGCATTTTGGACCCCGCGATACCTCAGTATGGGCGACTCGGCCCCTCGCCAATATGTGCCCTTGACCTGCCATGGCCACTCACGTCCAGTGCCGCACCTGAGCTTCTCTCCTCTCGAGAAGGAGGATGTTTACTACATGATCTCGGCGTGCAAAGGTTCGCCTGCAGCGGGATTCTTTTCCGTTTCTGGTTCAACCACTAATGAAATGTCGCTCCAGATGGCAACCCGATGCTTCGAGACGGCCAGACGGGCGACTGGATTGGCACCTTTCTTGGCCACAAGGGTGCCGTGTGGCAAGCGAGGCTGAGCCCAAATGCGTCGACTGCAGCGACCGCCTCTGCAGACTTCACGGCCAAAGTGTGGGACACAAAAAGCGGCGAGCTGCTGTACATCCTCCAACACGACCATATCGTCCGCGCCATCGCCTATCCCTTTGACAACTCGGGCATGCTTGCGACCGGTGGGTTCGAAAAGAAACTTCGCATCTTCGATCTGCAGGAGCAAAAGCAGGACGCTTCCACGACATCTGCCGACCCAACTGTCGTCGCGCCCAAGACCATCGAGACGTCGCGAGCCTTCGAAATCGGCGAGGGGGTTCACAAAGATGCCATCAAGTTCATCGTCTGGGCGCAAGATCCGAGCGTCATCATCACCGCTTCTGGCGATACCCTTCGCTGGTTCGATCTGCCCAGTCGGCGTTGCATTCGCGAGGCGAAACTCGAGGGCGAGATCAAGTCGTGCGAGCTCGTTTCTCTCGCACCAGCATACAGCGCCCCGTCAGATATTGGCGGCGGTCTGCCGGTGTTGGCGGTCGCCGCCGGCAAGACAGCGTATTTCTGGGGTGGCTCGAGGGCTGAAGACGATCTCAAGCAAATAAAACTCAGCCATGGCATCGCAAGCGTCGCCCTCGACCTGAAGGGCAAGAAATTCGTGGTTGGGGAAGAACCGGGCACATGGGCGCGCGTCTATGACTGGGACGACGCCAAGGAGATTGACGTGCACAAGGGCCACCACGGGCCCATCTGGTCCATTGCCTTTTCACCGGACGGCAATCTTTACGCAACTGGCTCGGAAGATGGCACCATCAAGATGTGGAAGAACTGTGAGGGGTTCTACGGGCTTTGGCGAGGAGGCGTGTCGGGTAACGGCACAGACTAGGAGACGGATTACCGCCCTGCTCGCAACCCAACTGACGAGACCCTTATTCGGGCATCTCTCTCGCCCGCGCCATCCAGGGTGGATTGCTGTGACGCGGCGGGCATGGCCTGTCTTGCGAGTTCCGAAGTCGAAGGCGTGTCTCTGGAGGACCACGCTGCCCAGATTGTCGGCTGTCCGGCTGGGAAGGTTGGCGCAACCATAGCGTCAACATCCTTCGATGAACGACCCGAGTCCTCCTGTTCACAATATTGGGAGAACGAGAGACCAACACAGTTGCACTGCACCTGCCCATCGTGTCCCGGGCACACCAAACAGACCGAGTTGCCGGATAGGCCAAACAGCCCGGGCAAGAAAAAGCTGGAGGAATTCATGCGCCGCTCAGCCCTCTACATGATTAACACGGCAAAACCGCCGCCGGCTTGAGACTCGGGGGATGAACCAGCTATGGAGTATTTTTGGGTGTTTATTTGCACACCCCCTGAAAGGGTTGCTTTATGTACAGCAATAGATGGTCGGCCCTTTCGACAACCAGATTCTGCACCTCTAGTCGGTTATACGGCCGCGGCGAGTTTGATGCAGGTAGTAAAACTTTGCTAGCTGGCTATCTCGGGGAGTCGAAGACTGAATAGATGCTAGGTTCTGCAGCGGCTTGGCTGGAACGGTTGAAGCACGAGTGTGGAGATAGTACCTACCTAATTACCACCAGCAACAAATAGCGTTTCAGTACTAGTTCCCTTTGCCTGCCGTGAACTGGTCCTGGGGCCGGGGGTGTTCCGACTTGACAACTGCCTGACAACTCGATGGAGAGCAACACCTTGCCGCTTTGGTGTCGAGCGTGTCTCGATTCTCCGAGTCTTTTTTCCACAACGAGTTCCATCTCCCTCGTCCATCAGTGTGGTGGGGCTGCGGGGTGAGACCCACCATATGCAAGCAAGGCCCTTGCGGGAGCTTAGCGGACTCCGCAGTACGTCTTCGGTCTTCCTTCAACATTTATGGTTTGGGGGCTTTAACCTTCTTCCAACAGCTCAGCAAGCATTATTTTTAGCACCGCTACAACCATCCACCTGCCAACTGGCATTTGCAGAGCATCACCTTGCTGGGGAACAGAGACGAACCACGAGATGGACGACGAGTACGCGAGCTCCGAGAACGAACAGGATGAGCTCATGGAGGACGCCGATGAGCTCGAGGCGGACAACGACGCCGAGGAGGACAACGAGGAAGAAGACGAGGATCAAGACGAACAGGACGAGCCCGAGCCAGAGCCCGACGCCGACGCTGAGGCGTTCGATGGCGCCCAGCAATCCGCCCCCGATAGCCAAGCCGGTGGCCAGGACTCGACAAGGCGCGTCTCCGCCGCGCCCACAACGCCGCTAATCGTGTCGCAATGGCGTCCGGTTCTCCGGCAAGAGTATATCGATGCCGCGCTCTACGACATCGTACCGACCATGGCCGCGCCCCAGGCCACCAGCGTCAATGCCATGGCCATCACCCCGGACCTGCGGTACTGGATGACGGGCGGCACGGACGGCTACATCCGGAAGTACGACGGCATGGGCACCATCAACGGCAAGCAGCAGCTCACCGTAGCACAACGGCACCCATTTGTCGATAGCGTCGTCAAGGCTGGTGTTCTGGTGAGCTACTGGGAGAACGAGGAGCCGGCGCCGCCCAACGCGCGGGCCGAGGACCGGATCCTGTCGCCCGTCTACAGCCTGGCCGTGCACAGCGCGGGGCTGTGGCTCCTGAGCGGGCTCGAGAGCGGCGGCATCAATCTGCAGAGCGTGCGGCACGACGAGGGCAAGAGGATACACTGTCTGCGCGACGGCGGGCACGCCAACGCCGTCTGCGTGCTACAGCTTGCGCCCGACGAGAAGAGCGTGCTGAGCGGGGGCTGGGACAAGGCCGTTCTCGATTGGGACCTGAATAACGGGCATATCATCCGGCGGTATGACGGCAGTGCCGGGCAGATCTCGGCGATTGAGCTGCGCCCCGCGAGTGGCGCGCCCATTCCGGCCGAGGCGAGCGAGATTGAGGTTCGGAGCGATACGTTTTTCCCCGAAACAGAACCCCGGGCGAATGGCTTCTTTGCCGACGGCGGTACCGGAGCAGTCGAGGGGGTGCCGCCTGGCGGAAGTGGTGGTGCTGGGGCAACTGCAGATGCTCCCGGGTCACCGGAACACGAGTCGCTGTTTGGCAGCCCGGCAGAGTCGCTCTTTGGCGACAACGACACGATGGGTGGGGGCGGGGGTGCCTTTGGCGATGACGATGACGAATTCTCGAGAGCGATGGACATGAGTCTCCACAACGAGTCGAATTCCCACGACCTAGACAACTCGGGCGACTTCGCCATGGGAGATGGCGACTTGGCGACGGCGCCGACGTTCGACATCAACACATCGTCCGCCCCAGAAGCCCCCCCACCCGGGCAGGGCGGAACCAGCGCCAACCAAGCCGCGTCTTTCGGCGATGTCTCTAACAGCGGCACGATGACAAGCGGCGACACCATGCCCAGCCAAACGGTGGATTTCAGCCAAGCCCCCATCGTCACGGAAACCCAACAGCCGCCCATCTCCTCCGCGCCAGACCAGCAACAGGCCCAAACCCCCACCGACGCAAAGCCGCCGGCCTCGCAGCCTGGCTACTCGGCGGCGCCCGCCATCGTCTTGAACCAGCACACCCCCCCACCCCACACGGACGCGTCGCAGTCGTCGTCGTCCACCTTCCTCTCGGCCGCCATCGACGGCACCATCCGCATCTGGGACCGGCGCGCCCCGGACCCGGTGGCGCGCATCAACAACCGGCGCGGCGTGCCGCCGTGGTGCATGGGCGCGTGCTGGTCGCCGGACGGCAACTGGATCTACGCGGGGCGGCGCAACGGCACGGTCGAGGAGTACAGCATCCACAAGGCGGCGTCGGCGTGGCAGCCGGAGCGCGCGCTCAAGTTCCCCGCCGGGTCCGGGCCCGTGTCGGCCGTGCGGCCCATGCCCAACGGCCGCCACCTGGTCTGTGCGTCCCATGATATCCTGCGGCTGTATGACCTGCGCGAGACGGTCGGGTTCAGGCACTCCAAGGTGCCGTTTACCATTGTGCCTGGGCCGCCGAGGGCCGGCGTCATTGCGGGGCTGTATATTGATCCGACGGCGCGGATCATGATCTCGATTGCGGGGACGCGGGGGTGGGATGGCACGTCGACGGAGGTGCTGATTGGGTATGAGATTGCGCCGTCGAAGTAGCGGTAAAGGGGGGGGGGGATGCATTTCAGGGTGGTTTGTTCTTGGGTTTATGTGGGATGCTTTGGCTAGGGCCGGGACGGGACGGTGGTGGATTTGGCTGGTTTTGTTTTGGCTGTTGGCGACGGGAGCGCGTCTGGCTGCGAGGTAAATACCCCGGTGGAATGGAGTTGGCGTCTGGTTTTCTTGGGGCTGTTGTGTCAATGTGTTCGACTCGGCCGTTTCTTGTGACGGGCCATGGGCCGGCCTAGTAGTATGAATGGGTATCATGAAAAAGCCCGCCAGCAACCCGCGCAAGAGAAAGCCACTCCTTACAAGACCCCAGACAAGCACACCTCCAACCAAACTACCACCCCGACCTCCTCAGCAGCAACACCTCCCACCCCCACCGCACAAACCCCACCACCCCCGCCAGCCGCAACTCCCCACCAACCCCCTCCTCCCGCCCCTCCACCCGCACGCAGCCCTTCTCCCCCCGCACCTCCTCGCAGCCCAGGTCCCGCACGTGGCCCTCGCACCGCCAGCACCAGTGGTCCCAGCGGCTGCTCACCCGCCCACACCCACAGCACCGCCAGTCCCTGGCCTCGCGGTCGTGCGCGGCCCGGGCGTGTGCGCAGCAGGGGCCCGTCGCGACGCCGAATGCGCGCTGCTGGTTCCGGTAGAGCGGGCCGGCGCGGCGGATCTGTGCCTGTTCGTTGTGTCGGCCCGTGAGGAGTTCGGTTTCGTCGAGGAGGTCGCGCTTGGCTTGGGTGTCGAGATGGGGGCGGGTGTTGGTGTTGGTGTCGGCGTCGTCGGACTGTGGGGGTTCGCTGCGCCAGGGTTGGGCGCCGCTGGGCGGGATGGGGATGGGGTTGGGCGCGCCGTGTCGCTGGGGGA
>MU853405.1:1061461-1085954 GCA_033297235.1 Trichocladium antarcticum
GTGGTGGTGGTGGTGGCGGGTAGTTGGATGCCCGGGGGGTTGGGCGTGCGTCGGGGACGGTGGTTGCGGCTGGGGTAGGTGTTCTTGCCGCAGCGCTTCAGGCCGGTGGTCAGCAGCGACGTGTTCTCCGTGGCCAGCGGTTTGATGGGCTGTTTGTGGAAGGACAGTTCCTTGGTTTTTCTGCCGCAGTTGTTGTCGTCGCAGTCGTTCGAGCCGTCCGACTCATACCAGTCGTCGCTGTCGCTGTCGCTGTCGAAGGGGCTCACATATTTGGTATCCGAGCTTCCACCGAGACCAGGGCCGTTCCGCGCCATCTTGGGATCTTGATCGGTTGGTTTGTGTGGTCTTGGTGGAAGGAAATAGAGCAAGTGGCTTGACTCGGGGAGTTGGGGAAACGGGAACAGAATCTAGAACGCGAACATCTGGGGCAAGTTAGTTTCTTGTAAATAGGTCCGGCCAGGAAAGTAAGCTCGGGGTCGCTCATAGCACACCGAGTTGACAAAGAATGCGAACGGGAAGCTAAATCCACGCTGGATGAAACAACACGATTGTGCACCTGTATCGCCCGAAGTTCATTGTTCTTCTAGCAACAGCCTTCTCAGCCGAACAAGCATTTGACTCGGAAGAGAGAAGAGATAGAAACTCAGAACTGCTGGCCTATCTGAGGCACACAGGACAGTCTATACAATCTTCGACGCGCATGTCACAAGATTACGGACTGTTCTTGTCGCTGGTAGTTCCTGGACCTGAAAGTACTTGGATGATGTGTTTGTGCGTACGTTCCGAGGGGAAACAGTGAAACAGTAAACCAGGTCTGATCCTCTTGCATTGGAGCCTGCCACTCCAGCCAGGTAACAGCGTTAAAGCCATGCTCAGGGTCTAGGTTGTCATGGAATTAGGTTTCAAACAGAACAACACCATACGACGTAGGATCTATATATCATCAACCGGCTAGCCCTCTTGCACTGCCGCTTTGTCTGTAGCATTCTCCCCCTTTTCTGTCGTATCACCGCCCAGCGCCAAGTTCCCATCCTCGGCCGCTCTTGATAGCCCATCGCCTGGATGCCCCTCAGGCTGATGCCCCTCAGGCTGATCGGCCGACTTTGCTATCTCCTGACCGCTCGCTGCCACCTTTGCCGGGAGCCCAGCCCCTGAAGCACTCTCGCTCACCACAGCTCCCCCATCCCGCGAGCCGCTGCTGTTCTCCCCGGCCCCTGTATCGTCCGCAATGTGCAGCACCTCCTCCACCTCCTCCGCCAGCTTGGAGACCTCATCCTGCAGCGCCGCAACCCTCTTCTGGGACCCCTGCAGCTGTCTCTCGGCCTCGTCCTCCCCAACCAGCTCCCGCCACGCCTTCTCCAGCTCGTCCCGCCACCCCAGCTCATCCGCCAGCCGCCGCACGCCCGCATCACAGTCCCCCAGCACCAGCACATCGTCCGCCTGCGACCCCAGATCCCCCACCTGCTCCATATTAAACAGCACCCTCGGCACATCCCCCGCGGCCATGCCCGGCAGGCCCGCAAAAGGATGCACCTGCAGACTAGTCCCCATCACCAAGACCAGATCCGCCTCGCCCACGCGATCCATGGCCGCAAAGAAGCCACTCGGCATCGCCTCCCCAAAAAACACAATATCCGGCTTCACCAGCCCGCCACACCCCTCCGCGGCACACCGCGGCACCTCCCCGCGCGCCACAAACGCCCTCATCACCGCCGCATCAAACCCAAGCTTGCACTCGATGCACCGCTGCGCCGCAAAGCTCCCGTGCGCCTCGACGATGCGCTCGGCAGGGATGCCGGCGGCGCGCTCGAGGCAGTCGATGTTCTGCGTGAACAGCATGTGCAGCAGGCCGCGGGCGGCGAGCAGGGCGATGAAGACGTGGGCGATGGTGGGGCGGTAGCGCGCGCCCGGGTACAGCTCCCTGGCGAGCACATAGAAGGGCTGCGGGTTCTGGCGGAAGAAGGCGAGGTCGAAGACGGCCTCGGGCTCCGGGAGGGAGAGCGCGGCCAGGTTGGCGTAGAGGCCGGTGGTGGGGGAGCGGAAGTCGGGGACTGTGCGAGGGCAGGTTAGTTGGATGGTTGGGTGTGTGGGTGTGTGTGGTAGGAAGGGAGGGGGGTTGAGGGTGAGTGGGGGTTAGGGTGGGGGCGAGGTTGAGACGTACTCCCTGCCGAGGTGGAGATGCCGGCGCCGGTCATGACGACGATGCGGCGGGCGCGGCCCGACTTGATGTAGGCGGCGACGGCGGGCAGGCTGCGCTCCGCGAGGCGCAGCGGCGGGGTGTCGTCGCCCACAAAGGACTGTTCCTGGCCCATCTTGCGCCGGATCCGCTTGGGCTTCTTCGGCTTCCTGGGTTTCGGGGTCAAGGGCTTCCCGTGCACGCGGAAGTCGTCGAGATGGGCGAGTCCGTCGAGGTCGTCCAAGTCCCTCTCCGCTGCTTGGGGACGAGGCCCTGGTTTGTGTCGGCGGCCTATTTTGGCGACCTGCAGCTGCGCGCCTGGTGATCTGGCGAGGGGCACGGCAGCAGTGGCCACGCGTGAAGTGAGTGTGAGTCCGCGAGGGATGTGTCGGCCAGGGATGTGTCGGCCAGTGGAGTGCCCAGAACTGACGCCAAATCACAAGCAGTGAGAACGAGCGTGATGGATGTCAGTGCATGTGAAAAAATATCAGAGCATCTGATGATGCCAGCGTCGAATAATCGGTGCCTTTGTGTTACAGCCTTCTCGGTGTGACCAACTGGGAATCCTTATCGGAAGAGATTGTTCCAGGCGGGTAACAGAGAGTCATGCGCTGTGGTGCTGTGCTGCAGACACAATTCAAGGGTTAGGGCTCATACGAGTTTCTTGGTCGCAAGTTCCCGAGTTTTGCTTGCTGTCTTCCTTCCCATTGTTCTTTTCGTGTTCTTCTTATGCAGCCGATCCTCACCAGGTATTATCCCGTCTATATACCATGGACGTTTACCAGGTAAGGACATCAGAGACACGGATATCGGAGGCGTTCAGAACTGCTGTGCCGCAAAAGCTTCCAGGTGGGGCCACTCTGGGCGCAGGGTGGGTGTCGTCGACGGCCGGCGTATTGGCCACCATATCTACGGCAAAGCTCGTCCCTGCCTTGTCGCCTGCCCGACCTCGGATTGCGTCGTGTTGTCCGCATACCGCTTATACGCCTCAATGTATCGCCCATCGTCACTCCAGGTCGCCTTGACGCTCGCCCTCTCCCCAACCGCCTGCACCCAGCGCTCCCACCTCTCCCAAACCTCCTCATCCGGGCCCCCTTCCCCCCTGGCCGGGATCCCCACCCCCCCCTTCTTATAATGGTCAATCAGGAACAACCGCCTCGCCCACGGCGCCAGCAGGACATCCACCAAGGTAAACTCGGCCCCCAAGAACCACGGCCCGCGCGCGCCACTCCCCGAGTCCACCATCTCCTTCGCAAACGCCCTGACCGCCGCGCAAAACCCCGCCCTGGCCTCCGCCACCCCCTCCTGCGCCTGCAGCAGCCGATAGAACGCCGGCACCACCCGCGTCACCACATGATCCATCCACAGCCTGCACCGCGCCCGCTCAAACACGGCCTCCTCCCCCTCGCCCGCGGGCATCAGCCGCAGCCCATTCCCTGCCGCCGTGCTGCTGCACAGCTCGTCCAGCCACTCACACACCACCACGCTCTCGTACAGCAGCCGCGTCTTGCCCGCGACCTCGGCCGTGACGGTGGGCACCAGGCCGCGCGGGTTCAGCGCGAGGAAGGCGGGGTCCTTTTTGTACGGGTTGATTTCCACGTATTGGTAGGGGATTTCTGCCATCGGGGTGTCGTGTCGTTCCGGCGGTGTTAGTTTAGTTTGGTGCGCCGTTGAACTATCCGGGCCTGGCCCCCATGCCAGACACGGGCTTCTTTTTTTTTGGGGGGGGGGGGGGGAAGAGGCGGGGTTTTTTGTTGTCGGTGCAAGAGGAGGGTGGGGTGGGTGGTATCAGACTGGGCGGTACGTACGGTGCTCCTCGAGGACCATCCACACGCGCTGGACAAAGGGGCAGAACCAGGAGCCGTAGAGCGTAAGCGGCTGCGGGGTGCTGTGGGCGGCCGCGAGGGCGGCGGCGGTGCCCGAGGGGGAGGGGTGCAGGGAGGTGTCGATTGCCGACATTGTTCGTGTTCTTTGGCTCTGGCTTTGTCTTGTGATTGTGATGGGGGGAAGGGGGGGTTGGGGTTGAGAAGATGCGAGTGGAGGTTGAAGCTGGGCATGAGAGGCGGAGGAGGTGGGTTGGCTGTCGGGTGGTGTTGTGGGGGGGGAAGCTTGTGGCAGCGGGGTCGGGCCGTCAATGACGTGATCCACGGCGGGCGGGGGGGCCGACTTCAACTTGAACCGCATTTGTCGATCAGTTGTAAATCCGAGGCATTAACTATACTCTACAACCACGGATACAATCAACACTGCCGTACCAGCGATAGTGTAACGGTTATATACAACAAGGTTGCACAACAGTGCAACCTTCGTAGGAGCTCGCGAGGGCTGAAGGCTCTACGCGGCGAGCTCCACCTAGTATAGAGCTACGCTCCTCTAGCTACAGGGTACTTAGCCAACTATATAGTATAGCACCTAACATAGCATATAATACAGGCTATACCTATAACACTACCCTCCCTCTCTAAACAAGCCCCCTATATAAAAATAGCCCCCTATTACGGATGCTTGTATTCGGAGTTATCTCTATATCCCTAGTTATCTTAGCGCTTTACCTCCTAGCGCTGCGCCTTCTTTCTCCGCGTCTACGATAGCGGGCCCGGAAGCTCGGGGTACACGTCGTAGAACTCCTAGATCGCGTTATTACAGCCGCGTAGATCTATTATAGGTTGCTAAGTCAGGTCGTTGTAACCTTCCTACTTAACTCGGTACTACTAACGGCTATTCGCCGCCTTGCTAAACCCTACGATCCTTTCTAACCTCTACTCTACTATATCTTCGCCCTTGTTAGTCCGTATAACTATACGCCTATAGTTAGCGCTTACTGTAACGGTCGTATACAACAAGGTTGCACAATAGTGCAACCTTCGTAGGAGCTCGCGAGGGCCGAAGGCTCTACGCGGCGAGCTCCACCTAGTATGGAGCCACGCTCCTCTAGCTACAGGGTGCTTAGCTAACCATATAGTATAGCATATAATATAGTATATAATATAGGCTATGGCTGTGACACTACCCTCCCTCTCTAAACAAGCCCCCTATATAAAAATAGCCCCTATCCTAGGTGCTTGTATCTAGAGTTAGAGTTATCTTAGCGCCTACCCTAGCACTGCGCCTTCCTTCTCCGCGTCTACGATAGCGGGCCTAGAAGCTTAGGGTACGTATTGTAGAACTCCTAGATAGCGTTATTATAGCTATATAGATCCGTTATAGGTTGCTAAGTTAGGTTATTATAACCTTCCTACTTAACTTAGTACTACTAATAACCGTTCGCCGCCTTACTAAACCCTATAATCCTCTTGAACCTCTACTCTACTATATCTTCGCCTTCGTTAGTCTATGTAACTATACGCCTATAGTTAGCGCTTACATTATCGTCGACCCTCTCTTAGCTAGCTAGCCCCTACCCTAGGTAGCGCCTTACTTTTAAGACGTAGAACGTAGGGAAGATCGTTATATTCGCTAGGAGCTTTAGAGTTACTATATATAACGAGGCCTTTGTAACCTTGAACAGGCCCTCCTACTACGGCGTAAGCTTTATAGTTAGTTTACTAGTCTTATAGTTCTATATATTAAGCATTGCCCTATTACTAACGCGGTACTATAGCGTATCCTCCCTATAGCGGTTCGCGTTCTGTTTGTAGCAGTCCTATAACTACTTTGCTAGCGCTATAACCTTCCTAAGAATTGCCCTAAAGCAGTCTATAAGCTTAGATACCTAGAAAAACTCCTGCTTCTACTACTCTAAGATATTCGGTAGGTATAGCTTCGATAGCTCTATACCTATCCTTAGGTTAAAGCTATAATTCGCGAAGAACGGTAATATACCTATTGTCTTAGAGACTATATTGTTCTCTATAAACTCTACTAGGGGGAGCTAGTTAACCTAGTTATCCTGCGCCTAGTCGATATATAGCTATAGGTACTGCTCTAGTTCTACGTTAATCCGCTCTATCTAGCTATTTGTCTAGGGGTAGAATGCTAATAAGGGTTTTAGGGTAATCGTAAGGTACGCTAATAGCGCCCTCTAGAACCCTAAAACGAACTACGTACCTTTGTCTAACACGATTATCTCTAATATATTATAGAGCGAGTATACGCGCTTAATAAACTAGTTAGCTAGCTCGTTAGCCTCTAGTATTACTATTGTAATAAAGTAGCGTATCTTTATAAGCTAGTTAACTACTACTACTATATACCTAAACTCCTACCACCTCTAGTTATATAGTAGGAGCAGCATAATATAGTCTACCAATATATCTTACTATAGCGCTAACGGTAGTAGGAGCGGCTTAAGGAACTCTATAGGCTTCGAGCAGGGGTTCTTCGTCTTAAAGTATAGTATATAAGCTCCTACGAACGTCCTTACTAATACGCTTATCCCTAGCTACTAGTAGACCCTATTTATTAGGTCGAACGTCTTTATCCTCCCTAGGTACCTACTAGGCCCTAACGTATATATCTAGTAGATAAGCTATAAATAGAGCTCCGTATCGCCCGGGTCGATTATTAGCCTACTATAGTAGAACGCCCTGCCTGAGACTAACTTACACTTAGCGAACGGCACTCTTAGCTCCTGCTTGATCTTGCTTAGCTAGGCGCGTACCTCCTAGTCGCTAAGCGCCTCTACTATATCTACTATAAACGGCAAGGTCGTATAGCTCTCCGCAATAAGGTTATTAGCGTAGTACGAAACGTTAAGGCTAAAGAGCTCTAGTGTCTCGCCTAGTAGCTTAGCGTTATATTTACTACTAAAGGTCTCTAGGTCGAACTTGCTTAGGTCGATTAGGGGGTACCGCCTATTCTATAGCCTATTATCTTTAATGTCTTTTAGTATAAACTCTAGCTTCCTACTAAGCGTATTAGGGCGGCCGTTCGCTGTACCTAGGTAGTAGATAATCTAGAAGTTAAAGCGTAACAAGAACTCTAACTAGCGTATATAGTATAGAAATAGCTGCTTCGTTATACTAAAGGTCTATAGGTTCTTATAATCCGTAATAATATCGAACCTCTTAGCTATACCTTCGAGCTTAGGGCGCTATTCCTCGAGCGCTTTAATAATCGTAAGGAGCTCCTTATTATAGATATTATAGTTATACTTAGCTATAGTGTACTTCGCTAAGAAGTAAGTAACTAGATATAACTCGCCGTTATCCCCCTCCCATAGTAGCGCTCTACCTACTAACTAGTCTAACGTATTAACTTCTACTACCGCTCGCTTCTCCTAGTTATATATCCGTAGTGCTAGTACTATAATAAAGCATACCTTTAGGCGCTAGAAAGCCGCCTTGTACTACTTAGACTACTCCTAGTCTACTGTCCTTTTTATAAGCTTATATAGCGGCTGTATATAGCTTGAAAAACCTTATATAAATCGGCGGTAGAAGTTCGCAAACCCTAAGAACTACTAGAGGTACCTCCTTGTCTCCGGAGCCTTCTAATTACATACCGCTTCGACCTTATCTAGGTCTATTTTAATGCCCCTAGGCGTAATAATAAGCCCTAGGTACTTCGTCCGCTTCGTATAGAATTTGCACTTATCGATATCTACCTATAGGCCTATATCGATTATACGCTTTAGCACCTCCCTAACTTGCTTAATATACCCCTCGAGCGTACTAGAGTAGACTAGGATATTATCTAGGTACGCTATTACGTAGTTATCTAGAGCGTTATAAAGGATGTTATTTATATAATACTAGAAGGTAGTAGGTACGCCCTATAGGCCGAATAGCGTAACTAGCGTCTTATATAGGCTAAATCTTATAATGAATGCTATAAGCTACTTATAGCCTAGCGCTACGTGTACTTAGTTAAACGCTACGATTATATTAAGCTTCGTGAAGATCTTCGCCTTATAGATAGAGTCTAGGGTCTCCTAGATTAGCAGGATAGGGTACCGGCTCTTTAGCGTTACGTTATTAATACTATAGTAGTTAACGTAGATCCTAATACCTCCGCCTAGCTTCTAGGCTATAAGGATAGGTAATAAGGCGCTTAAGCGTAAGGGCTAGATAAACCCCTTCGTAAGGGTATTATCGAGCTAGCGCTTTAGTATATATAGCTCTAAGGGGCTGGAGGAGGTGTTCGAAGAGCTGGCTACGGAGCTGACAGCCATCGCCCACGCGACAGCCCCTAGGAGGAAGGAATCAAGGGGGAGGAGCTCCCCGTAGTGGACGGGAAAGGTAGAGGAGGCGTCGAAGGCAGCGAAGGAGGCGGAGAGGGAGCTCCGGAGGACCCCTACGTAGTTCTGTAAGGAGAAGCTTAACGAGAAGCAGAGAGAGCTAGCAACGGAAATGGCGGAAGAAAAGAGGCGCTCCTGGAGGAAGACGATCGAGGAAGCTAGGGAGGAGACCCTATAGTAGCTTGAGCGATAGGCAAGGCTCAGGAGCTTCCTCCCCCCCGAGCTACCGAAACTCCAGGCCCTAAAGGGCCCAGACGGCGGCCCAGATCTAACGACGTACTAGAACAAGGCGGAGGCGCTCGCGAAGAAGTTCTTCCTAAGCCCGGGGGCGGACCTTAGCGATATCTAGGACCCGGACCTTAAGGAGGAGTAGGAACAGGGGTTCGAGGTCCAGGAGCTCGTAAGCTTCCTAGCGATAGAAGCGGTATAGGACAAAGCGAGCCCGTAGAAGGCCCTAGGGAAGGATATACTCCCGATAGGATTCCTAAAGGCGTACGGCCAACCGCTAAGCCAGATCCTCGCGGCCCTGACCACGAGGTGCCTGTAGCTAGCATAGTTCCTAGCCGCGTTTAAGAGAGCTAAGACGGTAGTCCTATAGAAGCTAGGAAAAACACCCGACATATACCGCACCCTAGGAGGTTACTGCCCTATTGCGCTGCTCCTAACCGTAGGGAAGGTGATCGAGGCAGTAGTGGCGAGAAGGATTATAGCGGCGGCGGAGGTCTACGGGCTGCTCCCTACTAAGTAGATAGGTAACCGGGCAAGTAGATCGACCGAGCTAGCGGTCCGACTAGTCGTAGCCTAGGTCCAGGAGGTATAGCGCTAAGGCGCCTTAGCATCCCTCCTGCAACTAGATATCGCCGGAGCCTTCGACATAGTTAACTACGTTAGACTACTAGCTACGCTCCGGGAGCTTGGCTACCTAAAGTAGATAGTACTCTAGGTATAGGAATGGCTAACGGACAGGGTCGCGATCCTCTACTTCGACAGGAAGGTAATAGACGATATCCTAGTTATAGCAGGGGTACCCTAAGGGTCCCCCCTATCGCCCGTCCTGTTTATCTTATATATCGCATTACTATACGAGGACCTAAGGAGAGAGCACCTACACCTTAGTATAGCGGGCTTCGCTAACGACACGAACCTACTAGTGTTCGGAAAGTCGGCCAAGGTGAATATCCGCTAGCTCGAGCGAGCGTAGGGAACCTGCTTGAAGTAGGCGGGAACGTAGGGAATAGCGTTCGTAGTATAGAAGTACGAACTAATCTACTTTAACAAGAACCAAAGGCAGTAGCTAGACCTAGCTAAGCTCGCCCTCCCGGATAAAGGTAGGCATATAGATATTAAACCAGTCAAGTCCGCTAGGTTCCTCGGGGTCTAGCTAGACTAGAAGCTCTTATAGCAAGCGCACCGTAGCGCGGTTAAGAAGAAGCTCGCTACCTAGGAGTTCGCGCTAACGAGGATCGCGGCGAAGACGTAGGGCCCGAGCCTCGCAAAGGCCTAGGAGGTGTATACAAAGTGTATAAGGAGCGTAGTAGTATACGGAGCGGCGAGCTACTACGTCCTAACTACGGTTAGTAAGGGGAGCGAGCCAAAGGGGATAGCTAAGAAGCTAGCGAAGGACTAGAGTAGGGGCCTCCGCGTAGTAGCGGGAGGCTATAGAACTACGCTAATTAGGTACCTAGAGACGGAGGCCTAGGTCCTACCGGTAGACCTCTACCTAAACAAGCGGCTAGCCAACTTCGAAGCTAGGATATACAAACCACTCCTCTAGTTAGGGGAGGGACTAGGGCGCCCCCTAGTTATAGTAGCGAGCTTAATCTAGGAGGCGTATACTAAGCTATTTAGGAGGTTCTAGAAAAGGAGCGGGAGGACGCAAGGGAGGAAGCCCAGGCTAGGCCTATAGGGGCTAACAGTAGTCGAGAGAGTAGTAGCTATAGCAAACAAGTAGGCTAAACAAAAGTAGAAGATAAGGAAGCTGAAGAATAAGACCCTTGATACAGATAGAGTAGTGGAACTCGCCTAGTAGGAGCGCGAGATAGTAGCCTAGGAGAAGCGCGCCGCGCTTGTAACGAGAGTAAGAAGACCTATATACCGCTTGGTAGATAAGGACCCCCCGATACAACTATTTATAGACCTTGCCCTTAAGAGACACGAGGGTCTAAGCAAGGCTTAGAGCTCCCTGCTCGCTTAGGCGCGTAGCGGGGACATCGGCCTCTAGGAGTACCTAAACAGGGTGAACGTCCTAGAGATTACTACGCTATACTGCGAGTACAGCGAGGGCAAAGAAACGATCGAACACCTAGTAGTGTAGTACAAAGATCCACCGAAGTACAGAACCTGGGAGGAGTTACAAATACAGTTACAACGGGATCTGCAGCTCGTCTTACGACGAGCTATATAGCCGTACAAGAGCTTAGCAAAGGTAGTTATTAGCTGGTTGATGGATTCGGGGCGCCTGACGGAGTATAGCGTAGCTCGCAGGCTGCAACTGGAAGCTACGATAGCCGCGAAAGCAGCCAAGAGTAGCGGAGAGGGTGCAGGAAGTGCCGAATCAAGCCGCTAAGGGAGACAGGGGCTACCTTTAACACGTAGTATAATGGATTCAAAGCGCTAAAGCAGAAGCGTAGGCAGGGGTTTTTGCCCGGCCCCCTGTTCAGGGGGTACGGTTTCCTTTGTATATAAACCAGTAGCAGGACCGGCGCGCCGTAAGGCATATTGGAGTACGAATAAATAATATATATAGCTCTATTAGCAATATTAGGCAATTCCTTAAATATAGGACTATACTCCCTAGGAGTAGCTCGATCCTATAGTTATATATATAGTAGGGAGGTAAGATATTAGCGTCCTATAGGACGAAGGTAGCTACTAGGTCTTAGTATTCCTTTAGTAGGCGCGCCTTAATCTTGTCTAGAGTAGGCGCTAGTCTATCCGCCTTATTAAAGAACTTCTTAGAATCCTCCTCTATAATCTTATTAAGCTTCTCGTCCCCTTTAGCAAGCGTGTCGATAAAGCTATAGAACCTTACTAGGAGTATTGACTTTATATACTCTAGTATACTCTCTTAACTTAGTAGGTCCTTAAAAAACTACTTAGGTAGAACTAGTATATAGTCTCTCTTCTTAGCCTCTACTACTTTCTTTAGCTTGTCTATTATAGTCTATATAACTACTATACCCTTTTATTAGTATACTACTAGGAAGCTCGCTTCGTTCAGGATCTTTGTATTATCTTAGTAGATCTTCCCCTATACTTAACTAAGTAGAGGTAGGGCGTAGAGGGGGGAATAGGGTCTAGGGAGTAGTCTCCTAGCGCTAGCTACTACCTCTATTAGCCTTGGTAATATAGGGGGCGGCGCTTCGACCGGTACGCCTATTGTAACGGTCGTATACAACAAGGTTGCACAACAGTGCAACCTTCGTGGGAGCTCGCGAGGGCTGAAGGCTCTGCGCGGCGAGCTCCACCTAGTGTGGAGCTACGCTCCTCTAGCTACAGGGTGCTCAGCCAACCATATAGTATGGCATATGACATGGCATATGACACAGGCTATGCCTATGACACTACCCTCCCTCTCTAAACAAGCCCCCCTATATAAAAATAGCCCCTATTTTAGATGCTCGTATCCAGAGCCATCCCAACCGCTCACTTAATCTTGGATACTTGTATCTAGAGCTATCCTAACCGTTCAATTCTAGATGCTCGCCTCTAGAGCTATCTCAAACGCTCCTAAAACACCCGATTTTAGATGCTCGCATCTAGAGCCCATCCCATTCCATACGCTCGATTTTGGATACTCGCATCTACAGCCCGTTCCTTTTGCTCAGCGCCTTGCCTCCTACCGCTACGCCCTCCTTCTTCGCGTCTACGATAGCGGCCCCGGGAGCTCGGGGTACGTATCGTAGAACTCCCAAATGGCGTTATCACAGCCCCGCAGATCCGTTACGGGTTACTAAGTCAGGTTGTCGTAACCTTCCTACTTAACTTGGTACTACTAGCGGCCGTTCGCCGCCTTGCCGAACCCTACGATCTTCTCGAACCTCCACTCCACTACATCTTCGCCCTCGTTAGTCCGTGTAACCACGCGCCTACGGTTAGCGCTTACGTCGTTGTCGACCCTCTCTTAGCCGGCTAGCCCCTACCCTAGGTAGCGCCTTACTCTCGAGACGTAGAACGTAGGGAAGATCGTTATGTTCGCCGGGAGCTTTAGAGTCACCGCGTATAACAAGGCCTTCGTAACCTCGAACGGGCCCTCCTACCGCGGCGCGAGCTTCGTGGTCGGCCTGCCAGTCTTATAGTTCTACATATCGAGCATCGCTATATCGCTAACGCGGTACTATAGCGCGTCCTCCCTATAGCGGTTTGCGTTCTACTTATAGCGGTCCTGTAACTGCTTTACTAGCGCCGTAACCTTCCTAAGGATCGCCCCGAAGCGGTCCGCGAGCTCCGATACCTAGAAAAACTCCCGCTTCTACTGCTCTAAGATATTCGGTAGGTATAGCTTCGACGGCTCTACGCCTATCCTTAGGTTAAAGCTATAATTCGCGAAGAACAGTAACACGCCCGTTGTCTCGGAGACTATATTATTCCCTACAAACTCTACTAGGGGGAGCTAGTTAACCTAGTTATCCTATACCTAGTTAATATATAGCCGTAGGTACTACTCTAGTTCTACGTTAATCCGCTCCGTCTGGCTGTTTGTCTAGAGGTAGAACGCTAACGAGGGTCTTAGGGTAATCGCAAGGCACGCCAATAGCGCCCTCTAGAACCCTAAAACGAACTACGTACCTCTGTCCAATACAATCGTCTCTAGTACGCTATAAAGCGAGTACACGCGCTTAATAAACCAGTCAGCTAGCTCGTCAGCCTCTAGTGTCGCCGTTGTAATAAAGTAGCGTATCTTCGTAAGCTAGTTAACTACTACTACTACGTACCTAAACTCCTACCCCCTCCGGTTATATAGCGGGAGCGGCGTAATATAGTCTACCGATATATCTTGCCATAGCGCTAACGGCAGTAGGAGCGGCTTAAGGAACCCCGCGGGCTTCAAGTAGGGGTTCTTCGTCTTAAAGTATAGAATATAGGCGTTAACGAACGTCCTTACTAATACGCTTATCCCTAGCTACTAGTAGACCCTGTTCATTAGGTCGAGCGTCTTCGTCCTCCCTAGGTACCCGCTAGGCCCTAACGTATATATCCGGTAGATAAGCTATAAATAGAGCTCCGTATCGCCCGGGTCGATCATTAGCCTACCGTAGTAGAACGCCCTGCCCGAGACTAACTTATACTTGGCGAACGGCACTCTTAGCTCCCGCTTGATCTTGCTTAGCTAGGCGCGTACCTCCTGGTCGCTAAGCGCCTCTACTACGTCTGCTATAAATAGCGAGCTCGCGTAGCTCTCCGCGATAAGGTCGTTAGCGTAGCGCGAAACGTCAAGGCTAAAGAGCTCTAGTGTCTCGTCTAGTAGCTTAGAGTTATACTTGCTACTAAAGGTCTCTAGGTCGAACTTGCTTAGGTCGATCAGGGGGCACCGCCTATTCCGTAGCCTATTATCTTTAACGTCCTTCGGCATAAACTCTAGCTTCCTGCTTAGCGCGTCGGGGCGGCCGTTTACTATACCTAGGCGGTAGATAATCTGGAAGTCGAAATGTAACAAGAACTCCGACTAGCGTATATAGCGTAGCGACAGCTGCTTCGTTATACCGAAGGTCTGTAGGTTCTTATAGTCTATAATAATATCGAACCTCTTAGCTACGCCTTCGAGCTCGGGGCGCTATTCTTCGAGTGCCTTAACGATCGTAAGGAGCTCCTTGTTATAGATGTTATAGTTACACTCGGCTATAGTATACTTCGCCGAGAAATAAGCAACTAGATACAACTCGCTATTATCCCCTTCCTATAGTAGCGCTCTACCCGCCGACTAGTCTAACGTATTAACTTCTACTATAGCGCGCTTCTCCTAGTTATATATCCGTAGTGCCGGTGCTGTAACAAAGTACACCTTTAGGCGCTAGAAAGCCGCTTTGTACTACTTGGACTACTCCTAGTCTACTGTCTTCTTCGTAAGCTTGTATAGCGGCTGTACGTAGCTCGAAAAACCTCGTATAAATCGGCGGTAGAAGTTCGTGAACCCTAAGAACCGCTAGAGGTGCCTCCTTGTCTCTAGAGCCTCCTAATTACATACCGCTTCGACCTTATCTAGGTCTATCTTAATGCCCCCGGGCGTAATAATAAGCTCTAGGTACTTCGTCCGCTTCGTATAGAATTCGCACTTGTTAATATCCACCTACAGACCTATATCGATTATACGCTTCAGCACCTCCCTGACCTACTTGATATGCTCCTTGAGCGTACCCGAGTAGACTAGGATGTCGTCTAGGTACGCTATTACGTAGTTATCTAGAGCGTTATAGAGGATATTGTTAACGTAATGCTAGAAGGTGGCGGGCGCGCCCTGTAGGCCGAACGGCGTGACTAGCGTTTCGTACAGGCCGAATCTCGTGATGAACGCCGTAAGCTACTTGTAGCCCGGCGCCACGCGTACTTGGTTGAACGCTACAATTACGTCGAGCTTCGTAAAGATCTTCGCCTTGTAGATAGAGTCTAGGGTCTCCTAGATTAGCGGGATAGGGTAC
Organism: Trichocladium antarcticum; assembly: GCA_033297235.1. Lineage (NCBI taxonomy): Eukaryota > Fungi > Ascomycota > Sordariomycetes > Sordariales > Chaetomiaceae > Trichocladium > Trichocladium antarcticum. The sequence continues at coordinate 1,076,451 of MU853405.1, forward strand.
TGGCTCTTTAGCGTCGCGTTGTTAATGCCGCGGTAGTTAACGTAGATTCTGATGCCTCCGCCCGGCTTCTGCGCTATTAGGATAGGCAACGAGGCGCTCGATCGCGAGGGCCGGATAAACCCCTTCGTAAGGTTGTTGTCGAGCTAGCGCTTTAGTATACGTAGCTCTATCGGCAACATCGGGCGATTCCTCGAATACAGGACTATACTCCCTAGGAGCAGCTCGATCCTATAGTTATACGTACGGTAGGGGGGTAAGATATTAGCGTCTTATAGGACGAAAGCAGCTACTAAGTCTCGGTATTCCTTTAGTAGGTACGCCTTAATCTCGTCTAGGGTAGGCGCTAATCTATCTACTTTGTCGAAGAACTTCTTAGAATCCTCCTCCGTGATCTTGTTAAGCTTCTTATCCCCTTTGGTAAGCGCGTCGATAAAGCTGTAGAACCTTGCTAGGAGCATTGACTTTACGTACTCTAGTATACTCTTTCGACTTAGTAGGTCCTTAAAGAACTACTTAGGTAGAACTAGTATACGGTCTCTCTTCTTAGCTTCTACCGCTCTCTCTAGTTTACCTATTGTAGTCCGTATAACTACTACGCCCTTCTGTTAATATACCGCTAGGAAGCTCGCTCTATTTAGGATCTTTACGTCGTCCTAGCGGATCTTCCCCCGCGCTTAACTAAGCGGGGGCGGGGCAGTAGGGGGGGGGGACTAGGGTCTAGGGGGTAGTCTCCTAGCGCCTGCTACTGCCTCTACCGGCCTTAGTAATATAGGGGGCGGCGCTTCGACCGGAACGCCTATCGCTCCTAGCGGTACAAGCGTCCCCCGCGGGTTGGCCTATACGTCTCCCTAGGACGCGGATCTCTACCGTCTACAGGCCTGTCTCCGCCTGTCGGACCGCCTGGCCCTCTTATAGTCGGATAGCTTACTTGTAGCGATAGTAACCTTGTTGTCGTTACTAGAGGTACTAGAGTCGTCGTCTTCGGGTACGTCCTCTACCGTTACGTAGTACCGCCCGCTACTCTCTGGGGGTAGGGGTGCCGCCTCTAGCTAGCCTACCTGCCAAGCGACCTGGCTTCCAATATACTCTAGAAGGCACCTCCCGCGGTAGTGCTCCGTGAATTCGAGCTGCAGGGTCTCCTAGTCGATCCGCAGGTTGTACTTCCGTAGCTACGGGAGGCCCAAGATCACTAGGGTCTCTTTCGCGAGCGTCGTAACGAAGTACACCAGGGTCTCCTAGTGGTTACTAACGACTAGCGTAAGCGCTACTAAGTGCTCGATCTAGCGTAAGAACCCTCTATCGGCTAGAAATAGCGGCTGCTATACCGCCAGCCTCTCTAGTAGCAGTCTATTCGCAACTATAAAGCTAAAATCCACAAACGCTAAACCTATATAACCCGAGTCTATAAGTACTATATACTCTACATTGCGCCTACTAACCGCTAGGTACAATAACAAGAGAATAGATTTAGCGCTACTACCTACTGCACTAATAACTAAACTATCTCCCTATCTCTCCTATAGCTAGCGGTACCCCTCCCGTAAGCGACAGTTTATAGGAGCTCCTTGTTTCCCTGGTCGTTATACAAGAAGCCGAAGCTAGGGGGTTGCTCTACTATAGACTAGTAAGCGCTATGCTCCTCCTGCTCGTCCACCTCTCTAACGACAAAACCGCTCTAGTCGGGGGTGTCCGCAAAGTATATAGCGAGCCCGCCTTGACCCCTCTAGTAGGCCCTAGCGCGGCTACTTATGCCGCCGCGAGCTAGAAGGCCCCTAGAGGGAGCTTGCCCGAAGCCTAGGAACCTGCCTTGGCCGTAGCCTTGTTACGTAGGCTGCTGCTATCCCTAGGTAGGCTACTACTATCCTTACGCGTTACTACCGAAACCTCCACCGAAACCAGATCCTCCACCGCCTTAGGCGCCCCCGCGCTACAACTACCTGGCGCCGCGGGCGTTACCGCGGTCCCCTCGGCCTCTACGGCCTACTCGGTACGCCCTCGCGATATAGTCGGCCCCGCCGTACTTATAGTATAAGCTACTCGCTCTATACCGTTCCTTCTCCTAGGGGGTAAGCGCCGCGAGCGTCACCGCGTCGATCTCTATTGCGTCGGGGTATCTGCCTCCGCCGTTATTGTTACTACCGCCTCCGGTTCCGCTGCTCCCGGTTCCGCCGCGTAGCTTCCGCCTAAAGTCCTCTCCCTCTAGGTTAGTCGCGAGCTAGCTAGCTAGTGTAGCCTAGAGCTTAAAGTTATTAGCTAGTAGGAGCACTACCTGCGTAACTATAGCGCTCGAAAGGCAGGGGGAGATCTTGAGCCGGAGTATCCGGACCCTCGTTACGTTGTTAACGCCAGCGGTGTCGGCCAGGGTAGTGAATTCGGTAAGGAAGTTGTTAAACGTTACGAACTCGTTCTTCTACGCTAGTAGTTCTAGCTTGTTGCTCGCTATAGCAACTACGTCGTATATCGTATACTAGGTACGGAGGGTCTTTAGGAGGTTGGACCTGGTCTTCTATAGCTATACTACCGCGCTATACAGGTTCTCCTTAACCTGCTCGAGCTTCGCCGCGACTACCCGGCGCGCGCTGCCGCCTAGTATAGCCTTTGCGTATAGGATCTTGGTGTACTTGTCCGGGAACTCCCGCGGGTGTATTCGCTAGTAGCTACGCACCTTATCCTCCTAGTCTTCGAAGAGCAGGGTACGCTTAACGGTATCCTTCTCTTCTCTAGTAAACGGATTGGGGTAGGGGAGGGAGATCGATACGCTATAGCCGCTACTAGCGCTACTACCGCGAGCCTAGTCTAGGGCTATCGCTATTAGCGTCCTCTAGTTCGCAAGTAGTAACTTATACTCCTTAAGCTCCTTCTCGAGCGCTGTACTAGCTGCGATAGACGCCTTGAACCTCCCGATAGACTTATCGAGCTTTCTCTTTAGCTCGCCGACTATTACATTTATAGCTATAGCGAACCCTAAGAGGTTATACCCTCTGTCGTTGTCGATCGATACTATAAAAGCGGGTATAGTGTTAGAGACCTCGTTCTACTATTGTTCTCTTAGCGCTGCGCGTAGCGCTACGAGTCTCGGCGGTAGCGATGCCGCGAGGTCGGCGCCGCTTATTATCTTCGCGCTTATCTTCGTAGGAGCGTTGTCCGGTTCGTCGGAATACTATAGTCCTGTTCGTCAGAGTCTTATAGTCCTGTTCAGCGGACTACTATTGTATATAGGATGCTCGTCCTAGTAGTTAACTCGTACTATATAGGTAGTCAAGAAATAAAAACAAAGCCTAGTACGTCGGGAAAAGAAGCGTTCTAGTCGGTCTAGTGCGCTCTCTATTCTAGAGCAGACGACTTAGCTACGCGCGCGAGTTGAAGGTACAACCTACTGTAACGGTTGTATATAACAAGGTTGCACAATAGTGCAACCTTCGTGGGAGCTCGCGAGGGCTGAAGGCTCTGCGCGGCGAGCTCTACCTAGTGTGGAGCTACGCTCCTCTAGCTACAGGGTGCTCAGCTAACCACATGGCATGGCACATGACATGGCACATGACACAGGCTGTGCCTGTGACACCTATCGCTCCTAGCGGTACGAGCGTCCCCTATAGGTCGGCCTACGCGCCTCCCTAGGATATAGATCTCTACTATCTACAGGCCCGTCTCTGCCTATCGGGCTACCTAGCTCTCTTATAGTTAGAGAGCTTGCTTATAGCGATAGCGACCTTGTTGTTATTACTAGAGGTACTATAGTTATTATCTTTAGGTACGTCCTCTACCGTTATATAGTACTACTTGCTATTCCTAGAGGGTAGAGGTACCTCTAGCTAGCCTACCTACTAAGCGACCTAGCTCCTAATATACTCTAGTAGGTACCTCCTATAGTAGTACTCTATAAATTCGAGCTATAGGGTCTCCTAGTGTCACAGGCACAGCCTGTGTTATGTGCTATGTCATGTGCCATACTATATGGTTGGCTAAGCACCCTGTAGCTAGAGGAGCGTAGCTCTATACTAGGTGGAGCTCGCCGCGCAGAGCCTTTAGCCCTCGCGAGCTCCTACGAAGGTTATACTATTATACAACCTTGTTATATACGACCGTTATAGTAGGTTGTACCTTTAACTCGCGCGTGTAGCTAAGACGTCTGCTCTAGAATAGAGAGCGTACTAGACTAACTAGAACGCTTCTTTTCCTAACGTACTAGGCTTTGTTTTCATTTCTTAACTACCTACGTAGTATAAGTTAACTACTAGGACAAGCATCCTACGTACAATAGCAGTCCGCCGAATAGGACTATAAGACTCCGACAAATAGGACTATAGTATTCCGACGAACCGGACAACGCTCCTACGAAGATAAGCGCGAAGATAATAAGCGGCGCTAACCTTACAGCATCGCTACTACCAAGACTTGTAGCGCTACACGTAGCGCTAAGAGAACAATAGTAGAACGAGGTCTCTAATACTATACCTGCTTTTATAGTATCGATCGACGATAATAGAGGGTACGACCTCTTAGGGTTTGCTATAGCTATAAATGCGATAGTTAGCGAGCTAAAGAGAAAGCTCGATAAGTCTATTAGGAGGTTTAAGGTGTCTATTGTAGCTAGTATAGCGCTTAAGAAGGAGCTTAAGGAGTATAAGTTGCTACTTACGAACTAGAGGACGCTAATAGCGATAGCCCTAGACTAGGCTCGTAGTAGTAGCGCTAGTAGCGGCTATAGCGTATCGATCTCCCTTCCTTACCCCGATCCGTTTACTAGAGAAGAGAAGGATACCGTTAAGCGTACCCTGCTCTTCGAAGACTAGGAGGACAAGGTACGTAGCCGCTAGCGAATACGCCTATAGGAGTTCCTGGACGAGTATACTAAGATCCTATATATAAAGGCTATACTAGGCGGTAGCGCGCGCTAGGTAGTCGCGGCGAAGCTCGAGCAGGTTAAGGAGAACCTATATAGCGCAGTAGTATAGCTATAGAAGACTAGGTCCGACCTCCTGAAGACCCTCCGTACCTAGTATATAACGTATAACGTAGTTGCTATAGCGAGTAACAAGTTAGAACTACTAGCGTAGAAGAACGAGTTCGTAGCGTTTAACAACTTCCTTACTAAATTTACTACCCTAGCCGATACCGCTAGCGTCGATAACGTAACAAGGGTCTAGATACTCTAGCTTAAGATCTCCCCTTGCCTTTCAAGCGCTATAGTTACGTAGGTAGTACTCCCGCTAGCTAATAACTTTAAGCTCTAGGCTACGTTAGCCGGCTAGCTTACGACTAACCTAGAGGGAGAGGACTTTAGGCAGAAGCTATACGGCGGAACTAGGAGCGGCGGAACCAGGAGCGGTAGCAATAACAACAGTAGAGGCAGATACCCTGACGCGATAGAGATCGACGCGGTAACGCTCGCGGCGCTTACCCCCTAGGAGAAGGAACAGCGTAGAGTAAGTAGCTTATACTATAAGTGTAGCGGGGCCGACTATATCGCAAGGGCGTACTAAGTAGGCTATAGAGGCTAAGAGGACTGTAGTAACGCCCGCGGCGCTAGGTAGTTGTAGCGTAGGGGCGCCTAAGGCGGTAGAGGATCTGGTTTCGGTAGAGGACCTAGTTTCGGTAGCAATGCGTAAGGATAGTAGCAGCCTACCTAGGGATAGTAGTAGCCCGTGTAACAAGGCTACGGCTAAGGCGGGTTCCTAGGCTTTAGGCAAGCTCCCTCTAGGGGCCTTCCGGCTCGCGGCGGCGTAAGCGGCCGCGCTAGGGCCTACTAGAGGGGTCGAGGCGGGCTCGCTATACGCTTTACGGACACCCCTAACTAGAGCGGTTTTGTCGTTAGAGAGGTAGATAAGCAGGAGGAGTATAGCGCTTACTAGTCTATAGTAGAGTAACCCCCTAGCTTCGGCTTCTTATATAACGACTAGGGAAACGAGGAGCTCCTATAAACTATCGCTTATAGGAGGGGTACCACTAGCTATAGGAGGGATAGGGAGATAGTTTAGTTATTAGTGTAGTAGGTAGTAGCGCTAAATCTATTCTCTTGTTATTGTACCTAGCGGTTAGTAGGCGTAATGTAAAGTATATAGTACTTATAGACTTAGGTTATATAGGTTTGGCGTTTGTGGATTTTGGCTTTATAGTTGCGAATAGACTACTACTAGAGAGGCTAGTGGTATAGCGGCCGCTATTTCTAGCTAATAGAGGGTTCTTACGCTAGATCGAGCACTTAGCGGCGCTTACGCTAGTCGTTAGTAACTACTAGGAGACCCTAGTATACTTCGTTACGACGCTTGTAAAAGAGACCCCGGTAATCTTAGGCCTCCTGTAGCTACGGAAGTACAACCTACGGATCGACTAGGAGACCCTATAGCTTGAATTTACGGAGCACTGCTATAGGAGGTGCCTTCTAGAGTATATTAGAAGCTAGGTCGCTCGGTAGGTAGGCTAGCTAGAGGTAGTACCTTTACCCCTAGAGAGTAGCGGGCGGTACTATATAACGGTAGAGGACGTACCTAAAGATAACGACTCTAGTACCTCTAGTAATAATAACAAGGTCGCTATTACTATAAGCAAGCTGTCCGACTATAAAAGGGCTAGGCGGTCCGATAGGCGGAGACGGGCCTATAGACGGTAGAGATCTATATCCTAGGGAGACGTATAGGCTGACCCGCAAGGGACGCTTGTACCGCTAGGAGCGATAGGAGTTCCGGTCGAAGCGCCGCCCCCTATATTACTAAGGCTAGTAGAGGTAGTAGCAGGCGCTAGGAGACTACCCCCTAGACCCTAGTCCCCCCCCCCCGCTGCCCTGCCCCTACTTAGTTAAGCGCAGGGGAAGATCCGCTAGGATAACACGAAGATCCTAAACGGAGCGAGCTTCCTAGCGGTATACCGACAGAAGGGCGTAGTAGTTATATAGACTACAATAGGTAAACTAGAGAGAGTAGTAGAAGCTAAGAAGAGAGACTATATACTAGTTCTACCTAAGTAGTTCTTTAAGGACCTACTAAGTTAAGAGAGTATACTAGAGTATATAAAGTTAATGCTCCTAGCAAGGTTCTATAGCTTTATCGACGCGCTTGCTAAAGGGGATAAGAAGCTTAATAAGATTATAGAGGAGGATTCTAAGAAGTTCTTCGATAAAGCGGATAGACTAGCGCCTACCCTAGACGAGATTAAGGCGCGCCTACCGAAGGAATACTAAGACTTAGTAGCTACTTTTATCCTATAAGACGCTAATATCTTACCCCCTTACTATATATATAACTATAGGATCGAGCTGCTCCTAGAGAGCGTAGTCCTATATTCAAGGAATTGCCCGATGTTGCCAATAGAGCTACGTATACTAAAGCGCTAGCTCGACAACAACCTTACAAAGGGGTTTATCCGGCCCTTACGATCGAGCGCCTTGTCGCCTATCCTAATAGCGCAGAAGCCAGGCAGAGGTATTAGAATCTACATTAACTACTACGGTATTAACAACGCAACGCTAAAGAGCCGGTACCCTATCCTACTAATCCGGGAGACCCTAGACTCTATCTATAAGGCAAAGATCTTTATAAAGCTTAATGTAATTGTAGCGTTTAACTAAGTATATATAGCGCTAGGCTATAAGTAGCTTATAGCGTTTATTATAAGATTCGGCCTATACGAAACGCTAGTTACGCCGTTCGGCCTATAGGGCGCGCCCGCTACCTTCTAGTATTACGTTAACGATATCCTCTACAACGCTCTAGATAACTACGTAATAGCGTACCTAGATAATATCCTAGTCTACTTAGGTACGCTCGAGGAGTATATTAAGCAGGTTAGGGAGGTGCTAAAGCGTATAATCGACGTAGGTCTATAGGTAGATATCGACAAGTGCGAATTCTACACGAAGCGGACGAAGTACCTAGGGCTTATTATTACACCCGGGAGGATTAAGATAGACCTAGATAAGGTCGAAGCGGTACGTAATTAGGAGGCTCTAGAGACAAGGAGGTACCTCTAGCGGTTCTTAGGGTTCGTAAACTTCTACCGCCAATTTATACGAGGTTTTTCGAGCTACGTACAGCCGCTATACAAGCTTACGAAGAAGATAGTAGACTAGGAGTAGTCTAAGTAGTACAAAGTGGCTTTCTAGCGCCTAAAGGTATACTTTGTTATAGCACCGGCACTATAGATATATAACTAGGAGAAGCGCGCTATAGTAGAAGTTAATACGTTAGACTAGTCGGTAGGTAGAGCGCTACTATAGGAAGGGGATAACGGCAAGTTATATCTAGTTGCTTATTTCTTAGCGAAGTATACTACGGCCGAATGTAACTACAACATCTATAACAAGGAGCTTCTCGCGATCGTTAAGGCGCTTGAAGAATGGCGCCCTAAGCTCGAAGGCGCGGCCGAGAGGTTCGATATTATCATAGACTATAAGAACCTATAGACCTTTAGTATAACGAAGTAGCTATCGCTACGCTATATACGCTAGTCGGAGTTCTTATTGCGTTTCGACTTCCAGATTATCTACCGCCTAGGTATAGTAAACGGCCGCCCTAACGCGCTAAGTAGGAAGCTAGAGTTTATACCGAAGGACGTTAAAGATAATAGGCTACGGAATAGGCGGCGCCCCCTAATCGACCTAAGCAAGTTCGACCTAGAGACCTTTAGTAGCAAGTACAACTCTAAGCTACTAGGCGAGATACTAGAGCTCTTTAGCCTCGACGTTTCGCGCTACGCTAACGACCTTATTATAGAGAGCTATACAACCTCGCCATTTATAGTAGATATAGTAGAGGCGCTTAGCGACTAGGAGGTACGTACCTAGCTAAGTAAGATCAAGCGGGAGCTAAGAGTACCGTTTATAGAGTGTAAGTTAGTCTTAGGTAGAGCGTTCTACTATAGTAGGCTAATGATCGACCTAGGCGATACGGAGCTCTATTTATAGCTTATCTACTAGATATACGCGTTAGGGCCTAGCAGGTACCTAGGGAGGACAAAGACGCTCGACCTAATAAATAGGGTCTACTAGTAGCTAGGGATAAGCGTGTTAGTAAGGACGTTCGTTAAAGCCTATATTCTATACTTTAAGACGAAGAACCCCCGCTCGAAGCCCGTAGGGTTCCTTAAGCCGCTCCCACTACCGTTAGCGCTATAGCGAGATATATCGGTAGACTATATTACGCCGCTCCCGCTATATAACCAAAGGGGGTAGGAGTTTAGGTACGTAGTAGTAGTAGTTAACTAGCTTATAAAGATACGCTACTTTATTATAACGGTAACACTAGAGGCTAACGAGCTAGCTAACTAGTTTATTAAGCGCGTATACTCGCTCTATAGTATACTAGAGACGATCGTGTCGGATAGAGGTACGTAGTTCGTTTTAGGGTTCTAGAAGGCGCTGTTAGCGCGCCTTACGATTACCCTAAGACCCTCGTTAGCGTTCTACCCCTAGATAAACGGCCAGATAGAGCGGATTAACACAGAACTAAAGCAGTACCTATAGCTATATATCGACTAGGTGTAGGATAACTAGGTTAACTAGCTCCCTCT
>MU853405.1:1086734-1098728 GCA_033297235.1 Trichocladium antarcticum
GAACGGGCTATAGATACAAGTATCTAAAATCGAGCGTGTAGAATAGGATAGGCTCTAGATACAAGCATCTAAAATCGGGTGTTTTAGGAGCGTTTAAGATAGCTCTAAAGGCAAGCATCTAGAATTGAACGGTTAGGATAGCTCTGGATGCGAGTATCTAAAATAGGGGCTATTTTTATATAGGGGGGCTTGTTTAGAGAGGGAGGGTAGTATCACAGGTATAGCCTATGTCATATGCTATATTATATGCTATACTATGTGGTTAGCTAAGCACCCTGTAGCTAGAGGAGCGTGGCTCCACACTAGGTGGAGCTCGCTGCGCAGAGCCTTCAGCCCTCGCGAGCTCCCACGAAGGTTGCACTGTTATGCAACCTTGTTATATACGACCGTTACACCTAGTTAATCCGTAGGTTATACTTCCGTAGCTATGGGAGGCCTAAGATTACTAGGGTCTCCTTTACAAGCGTTGTAACGAAGTACACTAGGGTCTCCTAGTAGTCGCTAACGACTAGCGTAAGCGCTACTAAGTACTCGATCTAGCGTAAGAACCCTCTATTAGCTAGAAATAGCAGCTACTATACCGCTAGCCTCTCTAGTAGTAGCCTATTTGTAACTGTAAATCTAAAATCCACAAACGTTAGACCTATATGACCTAAGTCTATAAGTGCTATATACTCTATATTACACCTACTAACCGCTAGGTACGATAATAAAAGAATAGATTTAGCGCTACTACCTACGGTACTAATAACTAAACTATCTCCCTATCCCTCCTATAGCTAGCGGTACCCCTCCTATAAGCAATAGTTTGTAGGAGCTCCTTATTTCCCTAGTTATTATATAAGAAGCTAAAACTAAGGGGTTGCTCTATACTCTAGTAAGCGCTGTAGTCCTCCTACTTATCTACCTCCCTAACGATAAAACCGCTCTGGTTAGGGGTATCTGTAAAACGTATAGCGAGCCTACCTCGACCCCTCTAATAGGCCCTAGCGTAGCCGCTTATACCGCCGCGAGCTAGGAGGCCCCTAGAGGGAGCTTAACCAAAGCTTTGCTAAGTAAGCTACTACTATCCCTAAGGCTACTACTATCTCTATACGCCGCTATAGCCCTGCGCTCCGCTATAGCCCTACGCTCTGCTATAGCCCTATGCCCTGCTATAGCCTTACGCGCCGCCGTAGCCCTACGCGCCTCCGCGCTATAGCTAGCCGCTATAGCTACTACAGCCTCCTTGGCCAGCCTAGCAATACCTTAAGATATAGTCGCTAGCGCTATACTTAAAGCATAGGCCGCTAGCCCTACGGCGCTCCTTCTCTTATAGTATAAGGGTAGCTAGGGTAACGGCGTCGATCTCTATAGCGTTAGGATCCTAGGCTCTCCTAGTACCCCCGCTACCGCTACTATAATATATAGCAAGCGCGCCGTTACTACTACGGATCCTCTTCCTAAAGTCCTCTATATCTAAGTTCGTAGATAGGGTCTAGGCTATCTTAGCCTATACGTCGAAGTTGTCCGACGCTAGTAGCCTAACCTATAATATAAACGTAGCTAAAAGGCGGGCCGAGATCCGTTCTCTAAACATATAGACCTACGTTACGCTCTCGATATTAGTAGTATCGGCTAGGTTTAAGAACTCTATTAGGAAGTTATTAAAGTTCACGAACTTATTCTCCTAGACAAGTATATAGAGCTAGTTCGTAGCTGCTATAGCGACGTTATAGGTTATATACCGCTTCTCAAGGTTGTTTAGGAACTTAGTCCTAGTCTTCTAGTACTAGCGCCTATCGTCGTCTAGGTAGTTCTTAATCGTCTGGAGCTTCGCCTTGACCGTGTAGCTCGCGTTGCTACTAAGCATCGCCTTAGCGTATAGGATCTTCGTTGTTATAGGCATAGCCTATGTCATGTGCTATATCATGTGCCATGCTATGTAGTTAGCTAAGCACCCTGTAGCTAGAGGAGCGTGGCTCTACACTAGGTAGAGCTCGCCGCGTAGAGCCTTCAGCCCTCGCGAGCTCCTACAAAGGTTACACTGTTATATAACCTTATTATATACAACCGTTATAGTAGGTTGTACCTTTAACTTGCGCGTATAGCTAGTTAGACCGTTAGAGGCAGATCGAACACCTTAGACTAGCTAGAACGCTTCTTTTTTCTAACGTACCGGACTTTATTTAACCTTAACTATATAGTGCGAGTTAAAACAAGCACCCTACCCCTATTCACAGTCTAACGTATAGGATATCTAACATATAGGACTACCCCCTATAGAACTACCCTAACGAACTAGGATAATAGACAGGGTAGAAGATAGTAACAATATACTAATATAGGCGCTAGAGCAAGCTAGCCCGTTACGTGCTGCTATTATACGTAAGTAGCTAAGAGCCGCGCTAGCGGAGTAGAAGGCGACACTCGCCGCGCTTGCTAATACCTAGGCGATAGCTAATAACGCGGTTACCGAGGGCAAGGCGCTCTACAAACAGCTTAAGGTATAGAAGTATATAAACGTAGTAATCTTGAAGATACTTAAGGAGCAGAGACTAATAACCCTATAGGCGCTTAAGGCAACGAGCGCCGCGCTAGCTAGAGGTAGTAAAGGTAGTAGCTAGCTATTATACTAGCACTATAATAAGGACGACCTAGCTATAATGTCCCTCCCTTACTCGATACCGTTTATAAGGGAGGAGAAGGATACTATTAAACGGACTACCCTATTTAACAACTAGTTAGATAAGGTCCGGGGGTACTAGAGAACACACCCTTATAAGTTCTTAACCGAGCGTATAAAGATCCTATATACTAAGGCGATGCTTAGTAGTAACGCGAGCTACGTAGTCAAGGCGAAGCTCTAGACGATCAAGAACTATCTAGACGACGATAGGCGCTAGTACTAGAAGACTAGGACTAAGTTCCTAAATAACCTTAAGAAGCGGTATATAACCTACGACGTCGCCGTAGTAGCTACAAACTAGCTCTATATAATCTTGCGTAGGCTTATAGTGGCACTAGAAGAGCATATAGGAGAGATACGTTGCATTGATTGTCATATATCGAAGGAAGAGACAGAGGAAAGAGAGTATGTAAGAACATAGCTATATATATAATAGGAAATGAGAAACGGGGCGCTAAGTAGGTACGAAGCAGCCAATCAGAGCGGACTGCAGAGACAGGCCTAGCTAGGTTGTAACATACCCCCTAGCTACGAAGCAGCTAAAAGAGAACACCTAGCTACCTAGCTAGCGGCGAGATACTAAAAATAGGAGGTCGAAGGCTTAAATTGCTAGAGTAGGGTTAATAGCTAAAAACGAAAATCCTTATTGTTAATATATAACCTAGCGTCGCGTTTATATAATCGAAGATATACTAATGTAGATCCTAGCTAATTAGAACGCGGTTGTATTAGTCGGTTATATATAATCTTTAGTTGCCTATTCTATAAAGTTAAATCCGAACTATCCTACAATAATAAAAATCAATTGCACCGCTAACCCCTCTAACTACAACTATAATAATAATAAAAACAACAATAGCTTTAAATACTTAGGGTATAGCTGCCTCTATCGCCTACGTAGCGTTATTAGAGAAAGCCTACGTAACTAGGCTCGCGAATCTACGCGTAGCGCGCGAAGAAGAGGAAGAAGAAAAGGTTGTCGCCGTTAGCGACGACGATGCCGCTCCCGTTAAAGAGAGCGAGGCTAGGGCTTGGACTAGCGATAGTTCGAAGACCCTAAACAAAAGAAAGAGGGATATAGTTCTTGCTATACCCGGGTATATTAATTACGTTTTTATTAATTGAAGCGTTTTTATTGATTAATACGCTAACTTTTAGATACCTAGTTATAATAGCAATAAGGATATTACTACCTTTACGTCCTACGCTATAGTTTGCCGCTATTACCTACGTTCGGCCCTATATAGGTTATTAAGTAGCGCTTGCTTGGTTCGCCTAGATACTAAGGACAAGGACAAGGCCTATATTCGGTACTTACGTACCGGATATCTATATAAGAAGTTACTAGAACTTATAGTCAAGACGGCTATAGAGTTCCTTTCTACGAAGTAAGGTAGTAAGGCAATAGCTAGCGTAAGTCCCTTCCGTTCCTATTAACCGCTATATACTAATAATAGTATAGTAACTATAGAGGGTTCGCCTTATAGCGAAGCACTTGATAGAACGGGAGAAGAAGAAGGAGAAGGTAGCGGCGGATATAGCTACTAAGGTCCGGGCCGAGGCGATTACTAAGTCTTAGGCTAAGGTAGCTACTAAGGTAGTTGCTATATTAAGGGCTAAGGCCAAGGAGAGGCGTGCCGCTACTATAGCTACCGCTAATATAGCTACCTTAGATAATAGGTTAGTAGTAGTTAGCTCCTACAAGGTTACTAACTAAGGAGAGGCTCCTACTCTAGTTAGGCTAGTTGCTAGTAGCGTTTCGGCCGTTCCGGCTACCGAGTTAGCTAGATTAGCAAAGGAGGCTCAGGAGTTGGATAACGTAGGGGCGTCGTTAGCTTTAAGGTTATTAATAGCTGTAATTAGTAGTTGATACTACGTATTAGCTACGATAAATGCCTATTGTACGGAGTTAAAGAGGAGGAAGTTAGGCTAGTAAGCCCGGGAGTATATATATATATAGCCGCGTTTGCATTTAGTGATTTTCTTATATACTATTTTGCTCTTTTAGGCCTAATAATACCTAGTATGTTTTAGGCTAGATGCCTAGTGTTAGATACCTAGCTTAATTACAAAGATCCGTTTTGCTCTGTTCAATAATATAGCGAGCGTCTTGGAGGTTCAATATAGCGCGGAAGTACTTGAACTTCTAGCGTAGCAGCCGTTTTGTAAGACCGTCTACCGGTATGTCGGCTGTAGGTAGGTACTTAACCTTAAATAACCCGTTAGTATACTCCTAACGTACCTATATATTATAGATGTCTATATAGCAAAGCTTAGTAACTACGCGCTAGTTATTTCCTGTAACGAGGTAGATAGTTTGCTGATTATTATAGAAGATACGGTATAGCTCGCTAAGATCGAACCGAATGTTAGCGAAGAAGCGCTTTAACGCTATAGTCTCACGCGTAGTAAGAGAAACAGTAAGTAACTCGGCTTCTATCGAAGAAGTCGTAATGGTCTTTTGGCAGTAGGCTTTCTAATTAATAACCTTACTGTATAGTATTATAATATACCCTTAGGATAAACGGCGCGTCTTCTCGATATCTACGAACGAGGCGTCGCTAGCGATAAGTAGGATATATATCCTAAAGGCGATACTATACTAAATAGCTAAAAACCAGGTGCCGAAGAGGTAAACGATAACGTGTTCCGTAGCCTCGATATAAGTAGGGCTAGGATTCTTCAAGAACTAAGAGAGCTATAATGTAGCGAAGGCTACATTAGGGCGGATTATAATAGCTATATATAGAATAGAGCTAACAAGTTCCTAGAACCGCTTAATATCTTTAAACGGAGTAAGACCCTTAAATAGGTAAAGGTTATATTCTAAGGGGATATATAGGAAGCAAGTCTCCTTGTTAAGATTAAAGCGCTTAGCGATCCGCTTAATGTACTAATCGTAGACTAGATAGACTATACGATCCTTACGGTTTCTTTAGACATAGATACTAAGGAACTACAAGACGTCGCCTTAACTATATACTTTGTACTTTGTAGCTAGAGCATCTATGATCTAGTTTACCTTATTAGCGTAGTCCTTATAATAGAATATAAGGTAGTTGTCTACGTAAAACAGAACCACTATATAGCGGTATTAGTTGTAAAACAAGTATAGTTCCTTACCCGATACTATTAGACTAAGTTCGTAGAGCGAAGAGGAGAACTCTTCGTACTATAGAAGGGGGGATTCGCGTAAGCTATATAACGCTCGTTCAAGTTCGACAAAGGTATCGCCTTACTTAAAGCCAGCTAGGAGGTAATAATCCTCCCAAAACCCCTGAGGGAGCTTATTGTCACGGGTCTAGCCGTGACATATAGCCGTATGGCCATTGTAGAGCGGTTGTGCGATGTAGGGCCTGCAGAGCCTGCAGCGTATATAGAGCCCGCCACAGGGTATATCCCTAGCGGGCTACACCTACTATCTTAAGTTCCTTGTATAACTATATCGAATATATACGTACCCTAACATTGGGCATTTACTACCTGTAATAGTTGGTTGTACCTTCTGTTCATATATATAGACCCTTATCGATTGATTACGACGAATTTACGTTACGCGAACTAACCGAAATTACAATTCGACCGCCCCGAACCTAAGAAACCAATAAGATAGTCGGTCCTAAAACAATAAGATAGTCCTAAGAACCTGAACCTAAGAAACCGAACCCCTAAACCTAAGAAACTAAACCCTCGAACCTAAGAAACCTAAACAAAGAAGATAATAAGCACTATAGACGTTGACGTAAGCTCTATAGCCTAAGTGCCTATTCCTATTAAGGATATATATAGCGAGGCCGCTATAGCCCTAAAGGAAGAGATATACCTAAAGCTAAAGGGTTATTTCGAAGCATACTATAGGCTGTTTATAGGTAACGACCTCCTACTTAAAGCGCTTAAGAGAGCTAGGAAGGATAATATAATAGAGAGGATAATAGCGAACCTTGCCGAATATATCCTTAGAGGCGTAACTAAGGAAATCTAGAGATAGATAGTTAGGGCGAACGAGGCAAACGAGAAGGCTATAGTACTATAAGTAGAGAATAACGTTTTAACGAGGCTAATCGAGTCTAGGAAGCTAGGCGGTAGCGGCGGCGGTACTAGAGAGGGTAGTATACTATACGTATCTACGTTCTTAGGCTCTAAGTAGGACTTAGCGAAGCGAACTATACAATTTAGAATATAGAAGACGCTAATTACGGTACAATAGGCTGCAAGGCTGCTAGAATACGTAACTAAGAAAGCGAAGATCCTCTATATAGCTTCGCTACTAGAGGGAATTGTAGCTATAGGAATTAGTAACTATATCGATACTATTGTTGCAAATCTAGGCGATAAGTAAGCCTAGGTATAGATAACTGCTAATAAGTTTATTAAGTTCCTTTCTAAGAAGTACGTAACGATAGATCTAGTAGCTAACGTAGAGAATAAGCTACGTAAGATAGCGTAGAAGGATAAGTATATAAAGTTTATAGACTTTATTATAGAGTTCTCGAACTTTTACAACCTAAGTAACTAGGATAACGCTACTTACGTACGCGGGCTAAGAGAGAAGCTTTCGAAGCTAATATAGGACCTAATCCTACTATAGACGAACCTTCTAGCCTAGGATAACTTCTAAGGATAGGTTACTATAGCCTAAGCTTAGGCTAATAACCTTGAAATAAAGGAACACTTAAAGAAGGCTAATAAGCTAAACTACTATAATAGCTACAATACTAAGAAGGAAGGTAAGGACCTAAACGCTATAGACGTTAACCGGGTAACTACTACTAAGGATAAGGCAACTATCTTACAACTCTCTAACTTAAAGAGGGAGCAGTATATAGCTATAGGTTTCTGTTTCTTCTATAGTATAAGGGGCTATATTGCGGCGAAATATATAGAGAAAGGTAAGCAAACCTAGAACAACCTAGGCGCTAGAGGTAGAGGGTAGCAGGGCGGCTATAGCAACTATAGTAGATTTAGTAATAACAGCAGATTCGGCAATAACGGCGGATTCGGCAATAATAGTAGCGGCCTAAACTAGAACAATAATAGCGGCCTAAACTAGAACAACTATAATAGCGGATTTAACAATAACAACGGCGGATTCGGTAATAACGGTAGATTCGGAGGCAGTAGAGGCTATAGCGGCAGCGGATACCTATATTAATAGAACAACAATAACTAGAACTTTAGTAATAACAGCGGAGGCCGCGGCGCGTACCGCGTGCGATTTATAGACTAAGGCCGCGTTCTAGGAGAAGTCGATTATAACGATACCAAGCGCTATAAACCCAAATAGAGTATAGAAGACCTAGAACAGTAATAATAGCACTAGGGAAATACCTAGCCTCTACGCGAAGACGCGCGTAAGGGTATAAAGGCTATTATAGGGGAGGTAGTAGCGATTTAGTTATTAGCGCTATCGGTTAGATAGCTAATTTAATCCTATTATCCTCCTATATTATAATAAGAAAGCGTAAAATAGCGTATATAGCGCTTGTAGATTTAGGCTATATAGGTCTCGCCTTTATAGACTTTAGTTTTATAGTATATAACAATATACCGCTAAGTAGACTAGAAACAAGGAAGCTACTCTACTTAGCTAATAGTATACTAAAGTTATAGATTAAATAGAGTATAGTACTAGAACTAAGGATCGGCTAGTATAGGGAGAAGCTTCGGTTCTTTATTACTATACTAGCGAAAGACAATCCAATTATTCTAGGCCTCTTATAGCTAAGAAGATACAACCTAACAATCAACTAGACAGACCTAAAGCTTACGTTTAGGGAGCGTTACTAAAAGTAACGTTACTTACTAGGATATATAACCGAGCTAACAGTACTATAAGCGAAGCCTATAACTATAGAACCTACAACTATAGAACCTATAACGATAAAAAACACTACGAAATACTAAGCATCGGTCGAGGAAGTCCTAGATAAAGGGGAACTAGAGGATAGGGAGTATAACTAGGGTCTAGAGAACCTATAGAAGAAGAGGAAAAGAAGGTTATCCCTATTATAACGCTATTAGAGAGCGCTTAAGAACAGACCGTAGTAGACTTTATCCCTACTAGGATCGAGAGCAGTAGTTATTCCGAATAAGCTTATAAAGAGGCTATAACTAGCGAAAAAGGTAAATGGGCGTAGGTACCTATAGGCGCCGCTACTACCGAAACGACTCCTGAAGCTACTACCGTATAATAAGGCGATTAATAAGAACAACATTAAGATACTAAACGCACTAAACTTTATACTTTTCTACTGCTAGAAGGGCGTAATGGTAATACGTATAACGGTCGACTAACTAGAACAAGTAATACTAAACGAGAAGAAGGATAAAGAAAGGGCTACGCTCTACGCCCTACTAGACGACTTTTACAAGCGGATGTTAAACCGCGAAGGCTCGCTAGAGGACTATACTTTAGTACTCCTAGAACGGTACTATAAGTTCGTAAACGCCCTTTAGAGTAACGTAGAGACGATTTATAGGATTATAGAGGAGGACGCTTGGAAATTCTTTAAGAAGAGTAATAAACCCTAGCTAACGGTAGTAGATATCTTAAAACGCCTACTAATAGAGTATTGTAATATATTCGAGACTTTTCTTCCCTAGGAGGCGGATACGCTACTACTATATAGATTATACAACTATAAAATCAAGCTAATACTAGGAAGTAAGCTACTGTTCTTAAGGAATAGACCGTTCTTACTAATAGAGCTATATATAGTTAAGCGCTAGCTAGATAACTACCTAACGAAAGGCTTTATCTAACTATCGAAATCGAGTATAGGAGCGCCTTTACTACTTGCCTAGAAGCTAGGAGGCGGAGTATAGATTTACGCTAACTTCTAAGGTCTAAACAACGTTTCGATAAAGAGTCGATATCTAATACTACTAATTAAGGAAACACTCGATTCTATCTATAAAGCGCGGATCTTTACGAAGCTAGATATTATCGCGGCGTTTAATAGAGTCCAAGTAGCGGAAGGCTACGAATAGTTAATAGCGTTTATAATACAATTCGGCCTCTATAAATCGCTAGTTACGCCGTTTAGGCTATAGGGAGCGCCTGCCACGTTTCAGCACTATATTAACGACACGCTATACGACATGCTAGACTTATACGCTATAGCGTACCTAGATAATATACTAATCTACTCTACAAATATAGCAGACTACGTTAAGCAAGTGAAGGAGGTACTAAAGAGACTATACTAGGTAGGGCTCTAGGTCGATATTAACAAGTGCGAATTCTATACTATAAGAACGAAATACCTAGGCCTAATCATTACGCTAGGCGGCATTAATATAGACAAAGAGAAGGTAGTAGCTATCGTATCCTAGGAACTACTAATAACAAGGCGGTAGCTACAACGGTTCTTAGGCTTTATAAACTTCTACCGACGATTTATTAAGAACTTCTTAGGAGTAGTATAGCTACTTTATAACCTTACGAAGAAGATAATAAGCTAGGAATAGAGCAGACTATACTATCTAGCTTTCGAATAACTAAAAACGTACTTCTCGATAGCACTAGCGCTAAGGATCTATAACTAGGACAAGCCTATAGTCGTCGAAACTAACGCTTTAGACTAGTTAGTAGGCGGAACGCTACTATAACAAGACAATAACGGCGACTAGTACCTAGTAGCCTACTTTAGCACGAAGCACTTAGTATAGGAATGCAATTACAACATCTATAACAAGGAGCTATTAGCGGTAATTAAGGCACTAGAGGAATAGCAACTAGAACTAGAGGGAGTAAACGGCCGGTTTGACATTATTACGGACTATAAGAACCTTTAGACCTTCGTAACGACGAAGCAACTATCCCCAAGGTATATACAGTAGTCCGAATTCCTATTACGATTTAACTTCCGTATTATCTACTAGCCGGGATTAGCAAACGCAATGCTAGATATACTAAGCCGCAAGCTAGAACATATGCTATAAGGCGTAGAGGATAACTAACTCCGGAACTATAAGAGGCTACTAATCGACCCCGACCGGTTCGATCCAGAGACATTTGAACTACTAAGACTATATAACGAGGCGATTATAGTTAACTAGTTAGACCTATCTAGGTATATCGACGATCTACTAAACGAGATATATACGAGCTTGGATCTACTAAAGGCAACGCTTAAGGCGTTAGCAGACCCTAGAACTAGAGCGTAGCTAAAGGATATAAAAACGAAGCTTAAAGTGCTATATATAGAGTACTAAGCTATCGTAGGTAAGGCTTACTACTAGGGGAGGATGATTATCGACCTAGATAACGACAAAATATAGCTATAGCTAATCTACCGAACTTACGTATCGGGACCTAGGGGCTACCCTAGGAGGACTAAGACTATTAATCTAATAAACCGGAAATACTAGTAGACCAGGATAACTAGTATAATCCGCAACTACTATAACGCCTACTTACTATATAACAAGACGAAAACGCTAAGGGCGCTACTAACGGGCTTTCTAAAGCCGCTGCTAGTACTACTCTTGCTATAGCGGGATATATTAGTAGATTATATTACACTACTTCCGCTATATATAAGGAGAAACCGTACCTTTAACTATATTGCAGTAGTAGTGGACCGACTAACGAAAATGCGCTACTTTATCTTAATAGAGACCTTAGAAGTAGATAAGTTAATAGACCGATTTGTAGAACGGGTCTATAGCCTATATAGCCTGCCCGAGACGATTATATTAGATAGAGGTATATAGTTCGTTTCAACGTTCTAGAGAATACTATCGTCGAGATTAGCGGTAACTCTAAAACTATTATCGGCGTTCTACCTACAAACGAACGGCTAGACTAAACGGATTAACGTAGAGTTAGAGTAGTATTTACGCCTTTTTATTAACTAGGTATAGGATAACTAGGCGGATTAGGTACCGCTTATAGAGTTTGTAAGGAATAATATATCGTTAGAGACAACGGGAGTATCGCCCTTCTTCGCGAACTACGGTTTCTACCTACGTATAGGCGTAGAACCGAGCAGACTATACCTACTAGAACTCTCGGAAGCTTAGAAAAGGGAGTTTTTCTAGGCGATAGAGATATCTATACGCTTTAAAGTAGTACTAGATATAGCGAAGGTACTAGCAAGGTAAGCGTAGGACCGTTACGAGATTAACGCGAACGCTAAATATAGCGACGCCCTAGTCTATAGAATTAGCGATAAGGTAATGCTTAATATATAGTATTATAACTTTCTTCGCAAACAGGCCCGCACCAACTGGTGCAGCAGCGCGCCAAAACGGCCGAAACCTACATCGCTAGAAAGCTCCCGACGAGCTCTATCTAACTATACCGGGTGCATCTACGCGCG
>MU853405.1:1105911-1143106 GCA_033297235.1 Trichocladium antarcticum
AGTTTGGCGCGTTTAGTATCTTAATGTCGTTTTTGTTGATCGCCTCGTTACGTAGTAGTGGCTTCGGGAGTCGTTTCGGTAGTAGCGGCGCCTACAGGTACCTACGCCTGTTCACCTTCTTCGCTAGTTATAGCCTCCTTATAAGCTTATTCGGAATAACTACCGCTCTTGATCCTAGTGGGGATAAGGTCTACCGTAGTCCGTTCTCGAGCGCTCTTTAATAGCGTTATAACGGGGATAACCTCCTTTTCCTCTTCTTCTATAGGTTCTCTAGACCCTGGTTATACTCCCTATCCTCTAGTTCTCCCTTATC
Source organism: Trichocladium antarcticum (assembly GCA_033297235.1). Taxonomy (NCBI): domain Eukaryota; kingdom Fungi; phylum Ascomycota; class Sordariomycetes; order Sordariales; family Chaetomiaceae; genus Trichocladium; species Trichocladium antarcticum. The sequence goes on from MU853405.1 coordinate 1,106,225, forward strand.
TAGGACTTCCTCGACCAATGCTTAGTATTTCGCTATGTTTTTTATAGTTATAGTTTCTGTAGTCGTAGGTTCTATAGTTGTAGGCTTCGCTTACGGTGCCGTTAGCTCGGGTGTATATTCTAGTAAGCAACGTTACTCTTGGCAACGCTCCCTAAACGTAAGCTTTAGGTCCGCCTAGTTGATTGTTAGGTTGTATCTTCTTAGCTATAGGAGGCCTAGAATAATCGGATTGTCTTTTACCAGTATAGTAATAAAGAACCGAAGCTTCTCCCTATACTAGCCGATCCTTAGTTCTAGTACTATACTCTATTCGATCTATAACTTTAGTATACTATTAGCTAAGTAAAGTAGCTTCCTCGTTTCTAGTCTGCTTAGCGGCATGTCGTTACGTACTGCGAAACTAAAGTCTATAAAGGCGAGACCTATATAGCCTAAATCCACGAGCGCCACACACGCTATCTTACGCTTGCTCATTATAATATAGGAGGATAATAGGATTGAATTGGCTGTCTGACCGATAGCGCTAATAACTAAATCGCTACTACCTCCCCTGTAATAGCCTCCGTGCCCCTACGTACGTCTTCGCGTAGAGGCTAGGCATTTCCCTAGTACTGTTGTTACTATTCTAGGTCTTCCGTGCTCTATTCGGGTTCGTAGTACTTGGTATCGTTGTAACCGACTTCTCCTAGAACGCGGCCTTAGTCTATGAATCGTACGCGGTATACGCTACAGCCGCCTCCGCCGTTGTTGCTAAAGTTCTAGTTGTTGTTGTTCTGTCGATACGGGTATCTGCCGCCGCTATAGCCTCCGCCGCCTCCGAATCCGCCGTTATTGTTGTTCTAGTTCGGGCCGCTATTGTTGTTCTAGTTCGGGCTGCTATTATTACTAAATCCGCCGTTGTTGCCGAATCCGCCGTTATTGCCGAATCCGCCGTTATTGCCGAATCCGCCGTTGTTACCGAATCCGCCGTAGTTACTGCGGCCGCCCCGCTACCCTCTACCTCTAGCGCCTAGGTTATTCTGGGCTTGCTTGCCTTTCTCTGTGCATTTCGCTGCGATATAGCCCCTCGTACTATAGAGGAAACAGAGACCTGTAGCTATATGCTGCTCCCTCTCTAAGTCAGAGAGTCGTAAGATAGTCGCCTTATTCTCGGTAGTAGTTACCCGGTTAACGTCTATAGCGTTTGGGTCCTTACCTTCCTTCTTAGTATTATAGCCGTTATAGTAGTTCGGCTCGTTAGCCTTCTTTAAGTGTTCCTCTATTTTAAGGTTATTAGCCTAGGCTTAGGCTACAGTAACCTATCCCTAGAAGTTATCCTAGGCTAGGAGGTTCGTCTATAGTAGGATCAGGTCCTGCATTAGCTTCGAAAGCTTCTCTCTTAGCGCGCGTACGTAGGTAGCGTTATCCTAGTTGCTTAGGTTATAGAGGTTCGAGAACTCTGTAATAAAGTCTATAAACTTTGCGTACTTATCCTTCTACGCTATCTTACGTAGCTTGTTCTCTACGTCAGCTACTAGATCCATCGTTACGTACTTCTTAGAAAGGAACTTAATGAACTTGTCGGCAGTTGTCTATACCTAGGCTTACTTATCGCCTAGATTCGCGACAATAGTATCGATATAGTTGCTAATTCCTATAGCCGCGATTCCCTCTAGTAGCGAAGCTATATAAAGGATCTTCGCTTTCTTAGTCGCGTATTCCAGCGGCCGTACAGCCTATCGCGCCGTGATCAGCGTCTTCTACATTCTAAATTGTATAGTTCGCTTCGCTAAGTCCCGCTCGGAGCCCGAAAACGCAGATACGTACGGTATACTGCCCTCTCTAGCACCGCCGCCGCCGCCGCCTAGCTTCCTAGACTCGATCAGCCTTGTTAAAACGTTGTTCTCTGCTTGCAGTACTATAGCCTTCTCGTTCGCCTCGTTCGCCCTAACTATCTATCTTTGGATTTCCTTAGTCGCGCCCTTAAGGATATGTTCGGCCAGGTTCGCCATCATCCTCTCTATTATATTGTCCTTTCTAGCTCTCTTAAGCGCTTTTAGCAGGAGGTCGTTACCTATGAACGGCCCGTAGTATCCTTCGAAATAACCCTTTAGTTTCAGGTATACCTCTTCCTTTAGGGCCGTAGCGGCCTCACTACGTATATCCTTAATAGGAATAGGCACTTAGGCCGCGGAGCTTGCGTTAACGTCTATAGTGCTCGTTCTTCTTTGTTCGGGTTTCTTAGGTTTAGGGGTTCGGTTTCTCGGTTTCTTAGGTTCGGGGGTTCGGTTTCTTAGGTTCGGGTTCTTAGGACTATCTTATCGTTTCGGGACTAACTATCTTGTCGGTTTCTTAGGTTCGGGGCGGTCGAATTATAATTTCGGTTAGTTCGCGCAACGCAAATTCGTCGTAATCAATCGACGAGGGTCTGCGCATACGAACAGAAGGTACAACCAACTATCACGGGTAGTAAATGCCCAATGTTAGGGTACGTATATATTCGATGTAGTTGTACGAGGAACTTAAGATAGTGGGTGTAGCCCGCCGGGGATATGCCCTACGGCGGGCTCCACATGCGCGCTGCAGGCTCTGCAGGCCCCACATCGCACAACCGCTCCACAATGGCCATACGGCCCGCAATGGCCATACGGTCATATGTCACGGCTAGACCCGTGACAGAATATATAGAATACCTAGCCCTAGGGTCTACTAGTAGCGGCAACTATCCCCCTAACCTAAAACAAGCTAGAGGACGAAGGTATAACTAGTAGAGAGAATGATCTTTAAAACTATACTCTAGAACATTAGAGGCGTAAAGCAGAATATAGAGATTCTACTAGAGGAGGCGGAGTTCGATATAATCGCGGTCTAGGAACTATAGCTTAGCAAGCAGGGGGCAGCCTACTACCCCTAGAGCTTACGGTACTACCTAGTTTATATATAATAGGGAAAAGCAGCGATATATATATATAAGAAGTTTAACATTAGATAGTAGGAATATAAGGCGAGCGTATAGTAGTATAGGGTATAGTTCCTAGAGCTAGGGAGGAGGGGTCTGGAGCTCTGGTTAGTATATAACAACTATATAGTAGATAAGACTATCCTAAAGAGCCTCCTAGCCTATCGGGGCCTGGCCTACGCTACAATCCTAGCGGGAGACTTTAACCTCTAGAACCTAGTCTAGGACGAGTTCGGGCGATATAAAAGGAAGTCCAAGGAGCTCCTTGAGCTAGCTTACAAGTAGGACCTAAGCCTACAAACCTTATAGGGCATAGTTACAAGAACCCCTATAGAAGAGCAAAGGGGTAAGACGTTAACGATCGACTATATCTAGGCTTTAATAGACCTAACGACAACGTACTTAGGGAAGAAGATTAGGGGAGGGTCGGACTACTACCTATAGGTGCTCGAAGTAAAGCTCGATAGCCTATTCCTAAGGGGGAAGGCGCTAGAAGGGTAGAACTAGAAGAAGGTCTTGGAGAAGCTAATAAAGGTAGAGGTAGCGTACTTGCCGCTAAGGATATAGCTTAACGACGGAGGACCAGAGGGGCTAAAGGTAAGGATCAGGACGAGAAAGGGGCTAGAGAAGGTGTTCGAAGAGCTAGCTACGGAGCTAATAGCTATTGCCTACGCGATAGCCCCTAGGAGGAAGGAATCAAGGGGGAGGAGCTCCCTATAGTAGACAGGAAAGGTAGAGGAGGCGTCGAAGGCGGCGAAGGAGGTAGAGAGGGAGCTCCGGAGGACCCCTATATAGTTCTATAAGGAGAAGCTTAACAAGAAGCAAAAAGAGCTAGTAACGGAAATAACGGAAGAAAAGAGGCGCTCCTAGAGGAAGACGATCGAGGAAGCTAGGGAGGAGACCCTATAGTAGCTCGAGCAATAGGTAAGGCTTAGGAGCTTCCTCCCCCCTAAGCTACCGAAACTCCCGGCCCTAAAGGGCCTAGATAGCGGCCTAGATCTAACGACGTACTAGAATAAGGCGGAGGCGCTTGTAAAGAAGTTCTTCCTAAGCCTAGGGGCGGACCTTAGCGATATCTAGGACCTAGACCTTAAGGAGGAGTAGGAACAGGGGTTTAAGGTCTAGGAGCTCGTAAGCTTCCTAGCGATAGAAGCGGTATAGGATAAAGCGAGCCCGTAGAAGGCCCTAGGGGAGGATATACTCCTAATAGGATTCCTAAAGGCGTACGGCTAACCGCTAAGCCAGATCCTCGCGGCCCTAACCATAAGGTACCTATAGCTAGTATAGTTCCTAGCTACGTTTAAGAGAGCTAAGATAGTAGTCCTGCGGAAGCTAGGAAAGATACCTAACATATACTATACCCTAGGAGGTTACCGCCCTATTACGCTACTCCCGACTATAGGGAAGGTGATCGAGGCAGTAGTAGTAAGAAGGATTATAGTAGCGGCGGAGGTCTATAGGCTGCTCCCTACCGAGCAGATAGGTAACTAGGCAAGTAGATTGACTAAGCTAGCGGTCCGACTGGTTGTAGCCTAGGTCTAGGAGGTATAGCGCTAAGGCGCTTTAGTATCCCTCCTATAACTAGATATCGCTAGAGCCTTCGATATAGTCAACTACGTTAGACTACTAGCTACGCTCTAGGAGCTCGGCTACCTAAAGTGGATAGTACTCTAGGTATAGGAATAGCTAACGGACAGGGTTGCGATCCTCTACTTCGATAGGAAGGTAATAGACAATATCCTAGTTATAGCGGGGGTACCCTAGGGGTCCCCCCTATCGCCTATCCTGTTTATCTTATATATTGTATTACTATATAAGGACCTAAGGAGAGAGTACCTACACCTTAGTATAGCGGGCTTCGCTGACGACACGAACCTACTAGTATTCGGAAAGTCAGCCGAGGTAAATATCCGCTAGCTCGAGCGAGCGTAAGGAACTTGCTTAAAGTAGGCGGGAACGTAGGGAATAGCGTTCGTAGCGTAGAAGTACAAACTAATCTACTTTAACAAGAACCAAAGGCAGTAGCTAGACCTAGCTAAGCTCGCCCTCCTAGATAGAGGTAGGCATATAGATATTAAACTAGTCAAGTCCGCTAGGTTCCTTAGGGTCTAGCTAGACTAGAAGCTCTTATAGTAAGCGTACCGCGGCGTAGTCAAGAAGAAGCTTGCTACCTAGGAGTTCGCGCTAACGAGGATCGCGGCGAAGACGTAGGGCCCGAGCCTTACGAAGGCCCAGGAGGTATATACAAAGTGTATAAGGAGCGTAGTAGCATATAGAGCGGCAAGCTACTACGTCCTAACTACGGTCGGCAAGAGGAGCGAGCTAAAGGGGATAGCTAAGAAGCTAGTAAAGGACTAGAGCAGGGGCCTCCGCGTAGTAGCAGGAGGCTATAGAACTATACTAATTAGGTACCTAGAGACAGAGGCCTAGGTCCTACTAGTAGACCTCTACCTAAACAAGCGGCTAGCTAACTTCGAAGCTAGGATATACGAACCACTCCTCTAGTAAGGGGAGGGACTAGGGCACCCCCTGGTCGTAGTAGCGAGCTTGATCCAGGAGGCGTATACTAAGCTATTTAGGAGGTTCTAGAAGAGGAGCGGGAGGACGTAAGGGAGGAAGCCTAGGCTAGGCCTATAGGGGCTAACAGCAGTCAAGAGAGTAGTAGCTATAGTAAACGAGTAGGCCAAGCAAAAGTAGAAGATAGGGAAACTAAAGAACAAGACCCTTAATACAGATAGAGTAGTAGAACTCGCCTAGCAGGAGCGCGAGATAGCGGCCTAGGAGAGGCGCGCCGCGCTTGTAACAAGAGCAAGAAGACCTATATACTACTCGGTAAATAAGGACCCCCCGATATAACTATTTATAGACCTTGCCCTCAAGAGATACAAAGGTCTAAGTAAGGCTTAGAGCTCCCTACTCGCCTAGGCGCGTAGTAGGGACATTAGCCTCTAGGAGTACCTAAATAGGGTAAACGTCCTAGAGATCACTACGCCGTACTACAAGTGCAGCGAGGGCAAAGAAACGATCAAACACCTAGTAGTATAGTACAAAGATCTACCAAAGTATAGAACCTAGGAGGAGTTACAAATACAGTTACAACAGGATCTGCAGCTCGTCTTACAACGAGCTATATAGCCGTACAAGAGCTTAGTAAAGGTGGTTATTAGCTAGTTGATGGATTCGGGGCGCCTAACGGAGTATAGCGTGGCTCGTAGGCTACAACTAGAAGCTACAATAGCCGCGAAAGCGGCCAAGAGCAGCGGAGAGGGTACGGGAAGTGCCGAATCGAGCCGCTAAGGGAGACAGGGGCTACCTTTAACACGTAGTATAATGGATTCAAAGCGCTAAAGCAGAAGCGTAGGCAGGGGTTTTTACCCGGCCCCCTGTTCAGGGGGTACAGTTTCCTTTATATATAAACCAGTAGCAGGACCGGCGCGCTGTAAGGCATATCGGAGTACGAATAAATAATATATAGCATTATAAGATAGGGCGCCTAACGAAGAAGCTCGAACTACGCTAGGAAGGGTTATTCGAAGTTACTAAAGTAGCGTTATACGCGGTAACGCTACGCCTTCTAGCGAATATAAAGATATTCGACACGTTCTACGTATTACTAGTTTAGCTATAGCAGGGTAAGTAGGGAATCCTAGGGCAAGCTAACGCGTAGAGAGATATAAGGGCGAACTATAGTAGGGAAGTAAGGCGCTAGGACAATAGCGTCGAAGTAGTTAAATAGAGATTTGAAGAGATTCGAGACTTTAGGAAGGTAGAGAATAGGAGGTAGCAATACCTAGTTAAGTAGGAGGGCTACGCCTAGCTAACTTAGTAGCTAGCAACGGATCTACGCGGCTGCGATGATGCTATTTGGAAGTTCTACGATGCTAATCCGAATAAGCTAGGGCCCCTAGCGTAGGTGCTAAGAAGGAACTAAAGCTACGATTCAAGCGTTCGAACTATAGGCTTGATTTAAAGAGGAGGCTTGTTTTAAGGGAGGGTAGTGTTACAGGTCTAGCTGTAACATATGGCCGTATGGCCATTGTGGAGCGGTTGTGCGATGTAGGGCCTGTAGAGCCTGCAGCGTATATGGAGCCTGCCGCAGGGCATATCCCCGGCGGGCCACACCTACTATCTTGAGTTCCTCGTATAACTATATCGAATATATACGTACCCTAACATTGGGCATTTACTACCTGTGATACTTATAGACGATTCCTTTGTCTATTTTGGCGTTTAGGAATGCCTAGGCGACGTTAAACTGCTTAACTTCTATATCCGCGTTAGCGGCAATAGCTATTATAGCCTAGAAGGAATAGGATACAAGTGTTATAGTATATATGTTTTATAACGAATTAGCGCTCTAAAGATCACCTCTTACGTAGATACGTACTTTACATTTCTCTAAGAATCCGTCCTTATCCTATTTATAGGCAAATACCTACTTTAGAGGTAGGGGCTTCTCCTTAGAGAGTTTAGATATAGAGGACTAAGTAATATATCTCTAGGTTTTACAATTTATAAGATTTCGAATCTCCAATTCGGCAGCTCTAACAAACTCTTTGCCTATCGGATGCTTGGCAAGTTGCTTCTAAGACTTTAGAGCTTTAAGAAGGGTATCTTAGTAAACGTAAGGAGGGGCTAGGGTAGCGTTAAGTCTAGCTACGTACTAGGGTATAATCGCAGCGGCAATAACTATATATAGAGTATAGTATACCTAATCTCCCTTATTAAGTACCTCCTTATAGTATAGTATATACGTTTTGTAAAATGCTTACTATATTCTAAGTTTAGGGACGTAGATATAGTCTAGAGTATATATTTCTAAAGTAAATCTAATAATCCTAGCGGTAGATATAGAAGGACTGTCGTTAGTAGGGTCTTCTAGGTCTATTCCCCTAAGCCATTAGCTCGTACAAAATGCTAGGGCGAATACCCGCTTAGTATACTTACGTTTTGTACGTTCGTAGGCAGGGGACTTAGGTTTGTTAGTGTTGTCTAAGTTATCTAAGCTAGAGGAGTAGTAGCTAGGGTTTGAAGATTCTAGGCTATAATTCTTAGGAAGTAGGTTATCTAAGTGTATAGAGTACTTAGGATAGTAATCGACTAAGTCCTTGAAAACAGTGCTTATATTAAAGGCAATGCTTTATATACTTCTAAGGCTATCTCTAGAAGTATATATATAATCCCTATTGTTATCTAGGCTTATAGGCCTAGTAGGGGTAGAGGCTAAACTTTAAAATGACTAATCTAGTATTAGGAGTCCTCTATACGTATAGTCTCTAGAAACTAAAGGTAGCTTACTTATATTACGCTAGGCTACCGTTCTAGATATAGTTACCCCTAAGTCCTAACTAGGATTCGGAGTTTCTATACCCCTAAGCTTATCTTTAGAATGCTCGGGGGATATAGACGTAGGAGTTGTCGCTTCTAGATTATCCATCTTGCTATCCTTAACGCCGCCTAGTACTACGCCTATAGTAGGCAAGTATAGCTAAAGCTCTAGGGAGTCTACTAGATTCCACTTCTTAGTAATAGTCTATAGATCGAACCTCCCTTCGCCCTTCTTAAAGAACTAGTTCTTATTAAAGGTAACGTTATAAGTTATAACAACTTTATAGAGTACTAGAACCTAGATTCGGTAGATGTTTAATACCTTATAACTAACAAAGTAACCGATATACGCTCTAGGCTTCGACTTATATACGCGTTTCTACTTATCCCTCTCTCTCTCTTTATATAGAGGATATACGTAGCAACCGTATATATAGATACCGCTCTAGTTAGGCCGTAGATCCGCTATAAGGGAGACGATTGTATCTAGCTAAAAGAACCGGAAGTAGGTTTAGAACCAAGTAAGAAGGACGTCGTTTAGTAACTTTATCGAAGGATACGTTTAACTCGGGCTTATATTAATAAGCTATATAGATACCTCCTCTCTTTCTAGCTAGAGGTTACCTAGGAGACCGGCTCTAGCTATTATCTTAATAGAGCGGGTAATAACTTCTTGACTAGCGCGTTCGATAGCGCTAGTTAGTTCGTATATATTAGACGGAGGGAGTTCAAGCTCGATACCTAGTTCTACGTACTATTTCTAGTACTAGGTACAGCTACAATCCCTAGTTTTAACAAGGGAGCCTTTATTATTATACTTAAAATTATAGATCGCTACGCTAAATTAGCGTCGTACCTAGGCCTTGAAGCATTAAAGAATTAGGAGAAGGAGGTCCTAGGTCTTATATTTAAGGCGGAAGATAAAGGGTTTACTAGAGAACTTGTCTTTAAGAATTAGAGAGTAAATGGATCTATTATACCTATACGTATAATAGAAAAGGTTCTAAAATACTCGCTAGAACAGCTATACTAACTTGGTTATAGGAGGCCTGTAGGAGACGACTTTTCCCTAGTATATAATAGAGCAAGCCTTATAGTTAATACGTTTAGTTCCGTTAATTCGAACGTTCTAGCCTCTCTAGACGAGAGCCTTAAGCGTATCCTAGCTAAGATAACCGGCGCGGATATACCAAAGGTGTTCGAAATCCTCGTAGGGTAAGAGAGGGTGCCTCGATCCTAGTCCTTAACGAACTTGTTTTATAGTATCGCTTATTATAGCTAACATTATAAGCGTAGCGGAACTAATAGCGAAGTTGTCTAGATAGCTAGGTTAGATGTTATAGATTATAGCGAGGGACTACTCCGAAGGTATAGTAGGAGGATCCTTATAGATCTTAGCGAGAGCTCGTTCTTTATTATAAGAAACGGTAAGGGAAGAGTTACAATTATAAGGATATAGTAGGTAGGTAGAGAGAGGCTTATATTCTAAAAACACTAGCTTATACCTACGAAGGAGAGACGTAATAACAATATTACTCTCTATCGAACCGAAACGTAGTATATAGTCTAAACTATAGTACTAGATGTTAGCCTTATAGAGGGCTGCCTCTAAGATAATGTTAGAGTAGAATCCCTTAATAACTATAACGTTATTAAGAACTAGATCCTTAGATTGTAGGCCGTTAACGCCGTTAAGTGCTCCCTTAATGCGCTATTTACCCTTTCTAGAGATAGGGAAACAGGTAGTGCTAGCCTTAATATAGTTATCCTTCCTCGCCTTAACAAGGGACCCTTCTTCTAAGAGTGTAGGGTCGTTAATAAGGTAGGTTACTCTATAGTTATTAACTAGGATACTATCCAATAGGATGTATTTGCTAGAATCGATAGTTATAAAGATACCGAAGCTATTACTAAGGCCGGTTTCTTTACTAAGGGCCGAGAGTTCCGTAGGATCAATAATTACAGCTATTACTACGCTAGGAAAGCCCGGTTTAGTAGACGAAGTAGAGCTAGATAGGGATATAGGCTAGGGTTTAATAGCCTAACCTTCCTTTTTAAGCTAGGCGCGAAGGTTATCCTACTTTTTCTTAGCGAACCGTTTGTAGATCTGCGAAACGAACTCGGGACTAACTAGGCCTTTCGGATATTTAAACCTAGTTAACGTAGATTCAAGCGTGTTATAGTCGATTAGCTTCTAAACGTAATTAGAGATTATATATAGGTAGGGGTACTTAGGCTTAGTAGACGAAGATTTTTCACCTCCCTTACCCTAATCGCGGCGTTTGCTAGAACTAGTAGATTTAGTAGTAGCGAAGCTACCGTTAAAGTCCGGCTTACCGTAGCTAATAACGGTCTTAGCGGCTTAGATAAAGTCCTCGAGGCCCTTAAGGGGTTTGCTAATGTAGTTATTAATAGTTATAGCGTTATATTTATAGCGGCCCTATTCTAGGATAAGACAATCCTTAATTACGCGAAGGAAGTCTAGAACGGGTAGAGTACTACGAATATACTCGAGACTAGCTACCTTAGCGCGTTAGTAAGCCTAGTAGTAGTTAGCGATCTAGGTCCGCGGGTCTATATTAGATTACTTAGCCTCTTTAAGACAAGTAAGATACCGTTGGTAGGTTATATTCGCAATTATATTATCCGAGATTCCGACTTAGCGTTCTAGAGTATAGAGGAGCGTGTATATACTAAGTTACTACGCTATAAGGTTAGTCTCGTTAGTAGCGTTATAACGCTTGCGATTAATAGTAGCGATAATAACTTTACGTAGCGTATCTAGGTTCTTCTTGTTAACGCTTATACCTAGAGTAAGTTACTAAGCAGCGTACCTAGTCTAGTTAGCTTAGTGCTGGACAAGGATCCTCTCTAGACTCGGGCGTTAAGGAGGGACAGGTGTCGCGCTGTCCCGCTTATATAGGTTGCCCCTAGCCTTCGCAGGGCAAGGATGTCTTTTGCTCGACGTGACAGTTATGAGCCCGGTAGCGCAGTGGTTTGCACTCGCATACTACAATTCCCTGCGATTTACAGTCACGTTGCGCGAAGGTCTAGAGTTCGAATCGTATCCAGACCGAGTTCTTTTCTACGCCGCCCCTGCCTCATGGGACCTACTCCTAGGTTGCGGTAGCCGCCCCTGCCTCATGGGACCTACTCCTAGGTTACGGTATACTAAAGAAAAGACCGGGAAAACATAGATCATTCAGGGCACACCTATCATAGGGATAGCCCGCTCCCTATCGATCAATCTCTCTTCGCGATCTAGGGGGTGTGTCGCGCTGTCCCGCTTATATAGGTTGCCCCTAGCCTTCGTAGGGCAAGGATGTCTTTTGCTCGACGTGACAACAGGCTCTAGACTATAAGTAGCAACTAGCTTCTTGTTCTAGGTAGTTACCTCGGCGAGCTATTCCGCTTAGTCTTATACTATTAGCGTAGCAATAGCCTTTGTAGTAGAGGGCGGCTAAAAACTACTAAGTATCGCCTCCTTAGTGATATCGTTCTGATTGAAACAAACGATATTATAAACGTAGAGGGTAATAGCGGCGCTTTCGATATAACGCTTCTAGATCGGCTAATCCGTAGGACCCTTAAGTAGGATATCTATTAGGATAGTAATGTTCCCGATTGTATCTATAGTAGTAGAAGTCTCTATTATAGAAGAACAATAGAGGTAGATAGAGATCTAGACGGTACGTTAGAATAGGTAGAGAGAGTGGCGCTAAAGAGCGGCTTAACTTATACGCAGGCGGGGCGACTTTAAAGGACTTTGCGGAACGGCTATATAAGAGCGGTTTAAGCGGAAAACAAGGGAAGCTATATAAGGGCTTTGGCGATAGCGATTATAAAGAACAAGGTAGCGGGACTTGTAAGAATAGTGAAACGAGTTATAAGGATTATAGAATAACAATGCTTCTAAGCTATAACGGGTTTAGCTACTATATAAAGGGAAACGAGCACCGGGCTTATAACTCTTACGTAGGCTTATAGTAGCACTAGAAGAGCGTATAGGAGAGATACGTTGCATTGATTGTTATATATCGAAGGAAGAGACAGAGGAAAGAGAGTGTGTAAGAACATAGCTATATATATAACAGGAAATAAGAAACGGGGCGCTAAGTGGGTACAAAGCAGCCAATCAGAGCGGACTGTAGAGACAGGGCTGGCTAGGTCGTGACAATAAGCAGGATATATATTCTAAAGGCGATGCTATACTAAATAGCTAAAAACCAGGTGCTGAAGAGGTAAACGATAACGTATTCTATAGCTTTAATATATATAGGGCTAGGATTCTTTAAGAACTAAGAGAGCTACGATACAGCGAAGGCTACATCGGGGCGGATTATAATAGCTATATATAGAATAGAGCCGACGAGTTCCTAGAACCGCTTAATGTCTTTAAACGGAGTAAGACCCTTAAATAGGTAAAGGTTATATTCTAGGGGGATATATAGGAAGCGAGTCTCCTTGTTAAGATTAAAGCGCTTAGCGATCCGCTTAATATACTAATTATAGACTAGATAGACTATACGATCCTCGCAGTTTCTTAAGACGCAGATACCAAGGAACTATAAGACGTCGCCTTAACTATATACTTTGTACTTTGTAGCTAGCGTATCTATAATCTAGTTTACCTTATTAGCGTAGTCCTTATAGTAGAATATAAGGTAGTTGTCTATATAAAACAGAACTACTATATAGTAGTATTGGTTATAAAACAAGTATAGTTCCTTACCTGATACTATTAGACTAAGTTCGCGGAGCGAAGAGGAGAACTCTTTGTACTATAGAAGGGGGGATTTACGTAAGCTATATAACGCTTGTTTAAGTTCGACGAAGGTGTTGCCTTGCTTAAAGCTAGCTAGGAGGTAATAATCCTCCTTAAACCCCTAAGGGAGCTTATAGACGATTCCTTTGTCTATTTTAGCGTTTAGGAATGCCTAGGTAACGTTAAACTACTTAACTTCTATATCTATATTAGTAGCGATAGCTATTATAGCCTAGAAGGAACGGGATACAAGTGTTATAGTATATATGTTTTATAACGAATTAGCGCTCTAAAGATTACCTTTTACGTAGATACGCGCCTTATATTTCTCTAAGACTCTATCATTGTCCTATTTATAGGCGAATACCTACTTTAGGGGTAGGGGCTTCTCCTTAGAGAGTTTGGATATAGAGGACCGAGTAATATATCTTTAGGTTTTACGATTTATAAGATTCCGAATCTCTAATTTAGTAGCTCTAACGAACTCTTTGTCTATTAGATGCTTAGTAAGTTGCTTCTAAGACTCTAGAGCTTTAAGAAGGGTATCTTAGTAAACGCAGGGAGGGGCTAGGGTAGCGTTAAGTCTAGCTATATACTAGGGTATAATCGTAGTAGCGATAACTATATATAAAGTACGGTATGCCCGATCTCCCTTATTAAGTGCCTCCTTATAGTATAGTATATACGTTTTGTAAAACGCTTGCTATATTCTGAGTTTAGGGACGTGGATATAGTCTAGAGTATATATTTCCAAAGTGAATCTAACAATCCTAGTAGCGGATATAGAAGGACCGTCGTTAGTAGGGTCTTCTAGGTCTATTCCCCTAAGCCGCTAGCTCGTACAAGATACTAGGGCGAATACCCGCTTAGTGTACTTACGTTTTGTACGTTCGTAGGTAAGGGACTTAGGTTTGTTAGTGTTATCTAAGTTATCTAAGCTAGAGGAGTAGTAGCTAGGGTTTGAAGATTCTAGGCTATAATTCTTAGGAAGTAGGTCGTCTAAGTATATAGAGTGCTTAGGATAGTAATCGACTAAGTCCTCGAAAACAGTGCTTATATTAGAGGCATTGCTTTATATACTTCTAAAGCTATCTCTAGAAGTATATATATAATCTCTATTGTTATTGTCACAGGCACAGCCTGTGTCATATGCCATATCATGTGCCATACTATATGGTTGGCTAAGCACCCTGTAGCTAGAGGAGCGTGGCTCTACACTAGGTAGAGCTCGCCGCGTAGAGCCTTGAGCCCTCGCAAGCTCCTACGAAGGTTACACTATTGTATAACCTTGTTATATACGACCGTTATAGTAGGTTGCACCTTCAACTCGCGTATGTAGCTAGTTAGACCGTTAGAGGCAGATCGAACACCTTAGACTAGCTAGGACGCTTCTTTTTTCTAATATACTAGACTTTGTTTGACCTCGACTATATAGTACAAGTTAAAACGAGCACCCTACCTCTATTTATAGTCTAATATATAGGATATCCGACGTATAGGACTACCCTCTATAGAACTACCCTAACGAACTAGGATAATAGATAGGGTAGAAGATAGTAATAATATACCGATATAGGCGCTAGAGCAAGCTAGCCCGTTATATGCCGCTATTATACGCAAGTAGCTAAGAGCCGCGCTAGCGGAGCAGAAGGCGACACTTGCTACGCTTGCTAATACCTAGGCAATAGCTAATAACGTAGTTACTAAGGGTAAGGCGCTCTACAAATAGCTCGAGGTATAGAAGTATACGAACGTAGTAATCTCGAAGATGCTCGAGGAGCAGAGACTAATAACCCTATAGGCGCTTAAGGCGACGAGCGCTACGCTAGCTAGAGGCGGTAAAGGTAGTAGCTAGCCGTTATACTAGTACTATAATAAGGATAACCTAGCTACAATGTCCCTCCCTTACCTAATACCGTTTATAGGGGAGGAGAAAGATACTATTAAACGGACTACCCTATTTAACGACTAGTTAGATAAGGTCTAGGGGCACTAGAAAATACGCCCTTATAAGTTCTTAACTAAGCGTATAAAGATCCTATATACTAAGGCGATACTCGGTAGTAACGTAAGCCGTATGGTTAAGTCGAAGCTCTAGACAATCGAGAACTACCTAGACAACGATAGACGCTAGTACTAGAAGACTAGGACTAAGTTCCTAAACGACCTTAAGAAGCGGTATATAACCTATAACGTCGCCGTAGTAGCCGCGAACTAGCTCTATATACTTATCTAGGAGAATAAGTTCGCGAACTTTAACGACTTTCTAATAGAGTTCTCGAACCTAGCTAATACTACTAATATCGAGAGCGTAACGTAGGTCTATATATTTAGAGAACGGATCTTAGCCTACCCTTTAGCTACGTTTACATTGTAGGTTAGGCTACTAGCGTCGGACGACTTCGATATATAGGCCGAGATAGCCTAGACCCTATCTACGAACTTAGATACGGAGGACTTCAGGAAGAAGATCCGTAGCGGCAACGGCGCGCTTGCTATATATTATAGTAGTAGTAGCGGGGGTACTAGGAGAGCCTAGGATCCCGACGCTATAGAGATCGACGCCGTTACCCTAGCTACGCTTACACTATAAGTGTCACAGGCATAGCCTGTGTCATGTGCCATATCATGTGCCATACTATGTAGTTGGCTAAGCACCCTGTAGCTAGAGGAGCGTAGCTCCATACTAGGTGGAGCTCGCTGCGCAGAGCCTTTAGCCCTCGCGAGCTCCTACGAAGGTTGTACTATTGTACAACCTTGTTATATACGACCGTTACAGTAGGTTGTACCTTTAACTCGCGCGCGTAGCTAGTTAGACTGTTAGAGGCAGATCGAACACCTTAGACTAGCTAGAACGCTTCTTTTTTCTAACGTACTAGACTTTGTTTAACCTTAACTACGTAGTATAAGTTAAAACAAGTACCCTACCCCTATTTACAGTCTAATATATAGGATATCTAACGTATATGACTATCCCCTATAGAACTACCCTAACGAACTAGGATAATAGATAGGGTAGAAGATAGTAACAATATACTAATATAGGCGCTAGAGCAAGCTAGCCCGTCACGTGCCGCCATTATACGCAAGTAGCTAAGAGCCGCGCTAGCGGAGTAGAAGGCAATACTCGCTGTACTCGCTAACACCTAGGTAATAGCTAATAACGCGGTTACTAAGGGCAAGGCGCTCTACGAACAGCTTAAGGCATAGAAGTATACGAACGCGGTAATCTCGAAGATACTTAAGGAGTAGGGACTAATAACCCTATAGGCGCTTAAGGCGACGAGCGCCGCGCTAGCTAGAGGTAGTAGAGGTAGTAGCTAGCTATTATACTAGTACTGTAATAAGGATAACCTAGCTACAATATCCTTCCCCTACCTAATATCGTTTATAGGGGAGGAGAAGGATACTATTAAGCGGACTACCCTATTTAACGACTAGTTAGATAAGGTCTAGGGGCGCTAGAGAATACGCTTTTATAAGTTCTTAACCGAGTATACGAAGATCCTATACGCTAAGGCAATGCTCGGTAGTAACGCGAGCTACACGGTTAAGTCGAAGCTCTAGATAATCAAGAACTACCTAGACGATAATAGGCGCTAGTACTAGAAGACTAGGACTAAGTTCCTAAATAACCTTAAGAAGCGGTATATAACCTACGACGTCGCTATAGTAGCCGCGAACTAGCTCTATATACTCGTCTAGGAGAATATGTTCGTAAACTTTAACGATTTCCTAATAGAGTTCTCGAACCTAGCTAATACCGCTAATATCGAGAGCGCGACGTAGGTCTATATATTTAGAGAACGGATCTTAGCCTACCTCTTAGCTACGTTTACGTTATAGGTTAGGCTACTAGCGTCGGACGACTTCGACGCGTAGGCCGAGATAGCCTAGACCCTATCTACAAACTTAGATATAGAGGACTTTAGGAAGAAGATCCGTAGCGGCAACGGCGCGCTCGCTATACATTACGGCAGTAGTAGCGGGGGTACCGGGAGAGCCTAGGATCCCGACGCTATAGAGATTGACGCCGTTACCCTAGCTACGCTTATACTATAAGAAAAGGAGCGCCGTAGGGCTAGCGGCCTATACTTTAAGTACGGCGCTAGCAACTATATCTCAAGGTATTGCCAGGCTAGCTAAGGAGGCTATAGTAGCTACGGCGGCTAGCTGTAGCACGGAGGCGCGTAGGGCTACGGCGGCGCGTAGGGCTATAGCGGGGTATAGGGCTACGGCGGCACGTAGGGCTATAGTAGGGTATAGGGCTACGGCGGCGCGTAAGGCTATAGCGGGGCGTAGGGCTAAGGCGGAGCGTAGGGCTACGGCGGAGCGTAGGGCTATAGCGGCGCGTAGAGATAGTAGCAGCCTTAGGGATAGTAGTAGCCTACTTAGTAAGGCTTCGGTTAAGCCCCCTCTAGGGGCCTCCTAGCTCGCGGCGGCGTAAGCGGCTACGCTAGGGCCTATTAGAGGGGTCGAGGCAGGCTCGCTATTCGTTTTATAGACGCCCTTAACTAGAGCGGTTTTATCGTTAGGGAAGTAGATAAGTAGAAGGACTATAGTACTTACTAGAGTATAGAGCAACCCCCTAGTTTCAGCTTCTTATATAACGACCAGGGAAACAAGGAGCTCCTATAAACTATCGCTTATAGGAGGGGTACCGCTAGCTATAGGAGGGATAGGGAGATAGTTTAGTTATTAGTACTGTAGGTAGTAGCGCTAAATCTATTCTCTTATTATTGTACCTAGCGGTTAGTAGGCGCAATATAGAGTACGTAGCACTTGTAGACTTAGGTTATATAGGTCTAGCGTTCGTGGATTTTAGCTTTGTAGTTACAAATAGGCTGCTACTAGAGAGGCTAGTAGTATAGTAGCCGCTATTTCTAGCTAACGGAGGGTTCTTACGCTAGATCGAGCACTTAGTAGCGCTTACGCTAGTCGTTAGTAACTACTAGGAGACCCTAGTATACTTCGTTACAACGCTTATAAAGGAGACCCTAGTAATCTTAGGCCTCCCGTAGCTACGGAAATATAACCTATAGATCGACTAGGAGACCCTATAGCTTGAATTTATAAAGTACTACTATAGGAGGTACCTACTAAAGTATATTAGGAGCTAGGTCGCTCGGTAGGTAGGCTAGCTAGAGGTACCCTTACCCCCTAGGAATAGCAAGCGGTACTATATAATAGTAGAGGACGTACCTAAAGACAACGACTATAGTACCTCTAGTAACGACAACGAGGTTGCTATTACTATAAGCAAGCTCTCTAACTACAAGAGAGCTAGGCGGTCCAATAGGCGGAGACGGGCCTATAGACAGTAGAGATCCGCGTCCTAGGGAGGCGCGTAGGCTAACCTATAGGGGACGCTTGTACCGCTAGGAGCGATAGGCGTGCTAGTTAAAGCGCCGCCCCCTATATTACTAAGGCTAGTAGAGGTAGTAGCTAGCGCTAAGAGACTACCCCCTAGACCCTGTTCCCCCCCCTACGCCCCGCCTCTACTTAGTTAAATATAGGGGAAGATCCGCTAGAATAACGCGAAGATCCTAAACGGAGTAAGCTTCCTAGCGATATACTAATAGAAGGGCGTAGTAGTTATATAAACTACAATAGGCAAGCTAGAGAGAGTAGTAGAAGCTAAGAAGAGAGACTATATACTAGTTCTACCTAAGTAGTTTTTTAAGGACCTACTAAGTTAAAAGAGTATACTAGAGTATGTAAAGTCGATGCTCCTAGTAAGGTTCTATAGCTTTATCGACGCGCTTGCTAAAGGGGACAAGAAGCTTAATAAGATTATAGAGAAGGATTCTAAGAAGTTCTTCGATAAGGCGGATAGACTAGCGCCTACTTTAGACGAGATTAAGGCGCGCTTACTAAAGGAATACTAAGACCTAGTAGCTACCTTCGTCCTATAGGACGCTAATATCTTACCCCTCTACTATATATATAACTATAGGATCGAGCTACTCCTAGGGAGCGTAGTCCTATACTTAAGGAATCGCCCGATATCGCCGATAGAGCTACACGTACTAAAGCGCTAGCTCGACAATAACTTCACGAAGGGGTTTATCTAGCCCTTACACTTAAGCGCCTTATCGCCTATCCTTATAGCCTAGAAGCTAGGCGGAGGCATTAGGATCTACGTCGACTACTATAGTATTAATAACGTAACGCTAAAGAGCTAGTACCTTATCCTACTAATCTAGGAGACCCTAGACTCTATCTTCAAGGCGAAGATCTTTATAAAGCTCGATGTAATCGTAGCGTTTAACCAAGTACGCGTAGCGCCAGGCTACAAGTAGCTTATAGCGTTTATTATAAGATTCGGCCTATATAAGACGCTAGTTACGCCGTTCGGCCTATAGGGCGCGCCCGCTACCTTCTAGTATTATATAAACGATATCCTCTATAACGCTCTGGATAACTACGTAATAGCGTACCTAGATAATATCCTAGTCTACTCTAGTACGCTCGAGCAGTATATTAAGCAAGTCAGGGAGATGCTAAAGCGTATAATCGACGTAGGCCTATAGGTAGATATTAACAAGTGTGTCACAGGCACAGCCTGTGTCATGTGCCATATCATGTGCCATACTATATAGTTAGCTAAGCACTCTGTAGCTAGAGGAGCGTAGCTCTACACTAGGTAGAGCTCGCCGCGTAGAGCCTTTAGCCCTTACAAGCTCCTACGAAGGTTGCACTGTTATGTAACCTTGTTATATACGACCGTTATAGTAGGTTGTACCTTCAACTCGCGCGCGTAGCTAGTTAGACCGTTAGAGGCAGATCGAACACCTTAGACTAGCTAGAACGCTTCTTTTTTCTAATATACCGGACTTTGTTTAACCTCGACTATATAGTACAAGTTAAAACGAGCACCCTACCCCTATTCACAGTCCGACGTACAGGATATCCAACGTATAGGACTACCCCCTATAGAACTACCCTAACGAACTAGGATAATAGATAGGTTAGAAGATAGTAACAATATACTAATATAGGCGCTAGAGCAAGCTAGCCTATTATATACCGCTATTATATATAAGTAGCTAAGAGCCGCGCTAGCGGAGTAGAAGGTAACACTCGCTACACTCGCTAATACCTAGGCAATAGCTAATAACGCGGTTACTAAGGGCAAGGCGCTCTACGAATAGCTTAAGGCGTAGAAGTATACGAACGTAGTAATCTCGAAGATGCTCGAGGAGCAGAGACTAATAACCCTATAGGCGCTCGAAGCGACAAGCGCCGCGCTAGCTAGAGGCAGTAAAGGTAGTAGCTAGCTATTATACTAGTACTATAACAAGGATAACCTAGCTATAATGTCCCTCCTTTACCTAATACTGTTTATAGGGGAGGAGAAGGATACTATTAAGCGGACTACCCTATTCGACGACTAGTTAGATAAGGTCCGGGGGCGCTAGAGAACATACCCTTATAAGTTCTCGACCGAGCGTACGAAGATCCTATACGCTAAAGCAATGCTTAGTAGTAACGCGAGCCGTATGGTTAAGTCGAAGCTCTAGATAATCGAGAACTACCTAGATAACAATAGGCGCTAGTACTAGAAGACTAGGACTAAGTTCCTAAACAACCTTAAGAAGCGGTATACGACCTACGACGTCGCTATAGTAGCTACGAACTAGCTCTATATACTCGTCTAGGAGAATAAGTTCGCGAACTTTAACGACTTCTTAACGGAGTTCTCGAACCTAGCTAATACTACTAATATCGAGAGCGCGATATAGGTCTATATATTTAAAGAACGGATCTCGGCCTGCCTTTCGGCTACGTTTATATTATAGGTTAGGCTACTAGCGTCGGACGACTTCAACGCGTAGGCCAAGATAGCCTAGACCCTATCTACAAACTTAGATATAAAGGACTTTAGGAAGAAGATCCGTAGTAGCAACAGCGTGCTCGCTCTATATTACAGTAGCGGTAGCGGGGGTACTAGGAGAGCCTAGGATCCCGACGCTATAGAGATTGACGCTGTTACTGTAGCCGCACTTACACTATAAGAAAAGGAGCGCCGTAGGGCTAGCGGCCTATACTTTAAGTGCAGCGCTAGCGACTACATCTTAAGGTATTACCGGGCTAGCCAAGGAGGCTATAGTAGCTGCGGCGGCCAGCTATAGCGCGGAGGCGCGTAGGGCTACAGCGGCGCGTAGGGCTATAGCAGGGTATAGGGCTACGGCGGCGCGTAAGGCTATAGCAGGGCGTAGGGCTATAGTAGAGCGTAGGGCTACGGCGGAGCGTAGGGCTACGGCGGCGCGTAGAGATAGCAGCAGCCTTAGGGATAGTAGTAGCCTACTTAGTAAGGCTTCGGTCAAGCCCCCTCTAGGGGCCTCCTGGCTCGCGGCGGTGTAAGCGGCTACGCTAGGGCCTATTAGAAGGGTCGAGGCAGGCTCGCTATACGTTTTATAGACGCCCCTAACTAGAGCGGTTTTGTTATTAGGGAGATAGATAAGCAGGAGGACTATAGCGCTTACTAGAGTATAGAGCAACCCCCTAGTTTCAGCTTCTTATATAATAACTAGGGAAACGAGGAGCTCCTATAAACTATCGCTTATAGGAGGGGTACCGCTAGCTATAAGAGGGATAGGGAGATAGTTTAGTTATTAGTACTATAGGTAGTAGCGCTAAATCTATTCTCTTATTATTATACCTAGCGGTTAGTAGGCGTAATATACAGTACGTAGCACTTGTAGACTCGGGTTATATAGGTCTAGCGTTTGTAGATTTTAGCTTTATAGTTACAAATAGGCTACTACTAGAGAGGCTAGTGGTATAGTAGCCGCTATTTCTAGCTGACGGAGGGTTCTCGCGCTAGATCGAGCACTTAGCGGCGCTTACGCTAGTTGTTAGCGACTACTAGGAGACCCTAGTATACTTCGTTACGACGCTTGTAAAGGAGACCCTAGTAATCTTAGGCCTCCTATAGCTATAGAAGTATAACCTACAGATTGACTAGGAGACCCTATAGCTCGAATTTATAGAGCACTACTATAGGAGGTACCTACTAGAGTATATTAGGAGCTAGGTCGCTTAGTAGGTAGGCTAGCTAGAGGTACCCCTACCCCCTAGGAATAGCAAGCGGTACTATATAATAGTAAAGGACGTACCTAAAGACAACGACTATAGTACCTCTAGTAACAACGATAAGGTCGCTATCGCTACGAGCAAGCTCTCTAACTATAAGAGAGCTAGGCGGTCCAATAGGCGGAGACGGGCCTATAGACAGTAGAGATCCGCGTCCTAGGGAGGCGCGTAGGCTAACCTATAGGGGACGCTTATACCGCTAGGAGCGATAGGCGTACCGGTCGAAGCGCCGCCCCCTATATTACCAAGGCTAGTAGAGGTAGTAGCTAGCGCTAGGAGACTACCCCCTAGACCCTATTCCCCCCCCTACGCCCTGCCCCTACTTAGTTAAGTATAGGGGAAGATCCGCTAGGATAATATAAAGATCCTAAATAAAGCGAGCTTCCTAGTAGTATACTAATAGAAGGGTATAGTAGTTATACAGACTATAATAAACAAGCTAAAGAGAGCAGTAAAGGCTAAGAAGAAAGACTATATACTAGTTCTACCTAAGTAGTTTTTTAAGGACCTACTAAGTTAAGAGAGTATACCGGAGTACGCGAAGTCGATACTTCTAGCAAGGTTCTATAGCTTTATCGACGCGCTTGCTAAAGGGGACAAGAAGCTTAATAAGATTATAGAGGAGGATTCTAAGAAGTTCTTTAATAAGGCGGATAGACTAGCGCCTACTTTAGACAAGATTAAGGCGCGCCTACCGAAGGAATACTAAGACCTAGTAGCTACCTTCGTCCTATAGGACGCTAATATCTTACCCCCTTACTATATATATAACTATAGGATCAAGCTACTCCTAGGGAGTATAGTCCTATACTTAAGGAATTACCTAATATCGCTAATAGAGCTATATATACTAAAGCGCTAGCTCGACAATAACCTTACAAAGGGGTTTATCCGGCCCTTACGCTCGAGCGCCTCGTCGCCTATCCTTATAGCCTAGAAGCTAGGCGGAGGTATTAGGATCTACGTTAACTACTATAGTATTAACAACGCGACGCTAAAGAGCCGGTACCCTATCCCGCTAATCCAGGAGACCCTAGACTCTATCTACAAGGCGAAGATCTTCACGAAGCTTAACGTAATCGTAGCGTTTAACTAAGTGCGTATAGTGCCGGGCTACAAGTAGCTTATAGCGTTCATTACAAGATTCGGCCTATATAAGACGCTAGTTACGCCGTTTAGCCTATAGGGTACGCCCGCTACCTTCTAGTATTATATAAACGATATCCTCTATAACGCTCTAGATAACTACGTAACAGCGTACCTAGACAATATCCTAGTCTACTCTAGTACGCTCGAGGAGTATATTAAGCAAGTTAGGGAGATACTAAAGCGTATAATCAACGTAGGCCTATAGGTAGATATTGACAAGTGCGAATTCTATACGAAGCGGACGAAGTACCTAGGGCTTATTATTACGCCTAGGGGTATTAAAATAGACCTAGATAAGGTTAAAGCGGTATATAATTAGGAGGCTCTAGAGACAAGGAGGTACCTCTAGTAGTTCTTAGGGTTCGTGAACTTCTACTGCCGATTTATATAAGGTTTTTCGAGCTACATACAGCCGCTATACGAGCTTATAAAGAAGACAGTAGACTAGGAGTAGTCCGAGTAGTATAAGGTAGCTTTCTAGCGCCTAAAGGTATGCTTTATTATAGCACCGGCACTATAGATATATAACTAGGAGAAGCAAGTAGTAGTAGAAGTTAATACATTAGACTAGTTAGTAGGTAGAGCGCTACTATAGGAGGGGGATAATAGCAAGTTATATCCAGTTACTTACTTCTTAGCGAAGTATACTATAGCTAAGTATAACTATAACATCTACAATAAGGAGCTCCTTATAATTGTCAAAGTACTTAAGGAATAGCGCCCTAAGCTCGAAGGTATAGCTAAGAGGTTCGATATTATTATAGATTATAAGAACCTATAGACCTTTAGTATAACGAAGTAGCTATCGCTATACTATATACGCTAGTTAGAGTTCTTATTACGCTTTAACTTCTAGATTATCTACCGCCTAGGTATAGCAAACAGCCGCCCTAACGCGCTTAGTAGGAAGCTAGAGTTTATACTAAAAGACGTTAAAGATAATAGGCTATAGAATAGGCGGCGCCCCCTAATCGACCTAAGCAAGTTCGACCTAGAGACCTTTAGTAGTAAATATAACGCTAAGCTACTAGGCGAGACACTAGAGCTCTTTAGCCTTAACGTTTCGCGCTACGCTAATAACCTTATTGTAAAGAGCTACGCGACCTCGCCGTTTATAGTAGACGTAGTAAAGGCGCTTAGCGACTAGAAGGTACGCGCCTAGCTAAGTAAGATCAAGCGGGAGCTAAGAGTACCGTTCGCTAAGTGTAAGTTAGTCTTAGGCAGGGCGTTCTACCGCGGTAGGCTAATAATCGACCTAGGCGATATAGAGCTCTATTTATAGCTTATCTACCGGATATACACGTTAGGGCCTAGCAGGTACCTAGAAAGGACAAAGACGCTTGACCTAATAAATAGGGTCTACTAGTAGCTAGGGATAAGCGTATTAGTAAGGACGTTTGTAGGAGCCTATACGCTATGCTTTAAGACGAAGAACCCCCGCTCGAAGCCTATAGGGTTCCTTAAGCTGCTCCTACTACCGTTAGCGCCGTAGTAAGATATATTAGTAGACTATATTACGCCGCTCCCGCTATATAAACGGAAGGGGTAGGAGTTTAGGCACGTAGTAGTAGTAGTTAACCGGCTTATAAAGATATACTACTTTATTATAACGGTAATACTAAAGGCTAATAAGCTAGCTAACTAGTTTATTAAGCGTATATACTCGCTCTATAGTATACTAGAGACGATTGTATTAGATAGAGGTATATAGTTTGTTTTAGGGTTCTAGAGGGCGCTATTAGCGCGCCTTACAATCACCCTAAAACCCTTATTGGCGTTCTACCCCTAGATAAACGGCTAGACGGAGCGGATTAACGCGGAACTAGAGTAGTACCTACGGCTATATATCGACTAAGCGTAGGATAACTAGGTTAACTAGCTCCCCCTAGTAGAGTTTATAAAGAACAATATAGTCTCCGAGACAACAGGCGTATTACCGTTCTTTACGAATTATAGCTTTAACCCTAGAATAGGCGTAGAGCTATTAAAGCTGTACCTACCGAATATCTTAGAGTAGTAGAAGCGGGAGTTTTTCTAGGTATCTAAGCTCGCGGACCGCTTTAGGGCGATCCTTAGGAAGGTTATAGCGCTAGCAAAGTAGTTATAGGACCGCTACAAATAGAACACGAACTACTATAGGGAGGATATACCGTAGTACTACGTTAGCGACAGGGCGATGCTCGATATATAGAACTATAAGACTAGTAGGCTAACTATAAAGCTCGCGCTATAGTAGAAGGGCCCGTTCAAGGTTACAAAGGCCTCGTTATATACGGTAACTCTAAAGCTCCTAGTAAATATTACGATCTTCCCTACGTTCTACGTCTCGAGAGTAAGGCGCTACCTAGGTAAGGGGCTAGCTAGCTAAGAGAGGGCTAACGACAATATAAGCGCTAACTGCAGGCGCGTAGTTACGTAGACTAACGAAGGCGAAGACGTAGTAGAGTAAAGGTTCGAGAGGATCGTAGGGTTCGGCAAGGCGGCGAACGGTCGCTAGTAGTACCAAGTCAAGTAGGAAGGTTACGACAACCCGACTTAGCAACCTATAACGGATCTACGCGGCTATAATAACGCTATCTAGGAGTTCTACGATACGTACCCCGAGCTTCTAGGCCCGCTATCGTAGATACAGAGAAGGAAGGCGCAGCGCCAGGGTAGGCGCTAAGATAACTCTGACTCTGGATACGAGCACCCGGGATAGGGGGCTATTTTTATATAGGGGGCTTGTTTAGAGAGGGAGAGTAGTGTTATAGGTATAGCCTATATTATATACTATATTATATACTATACTATATAGTTAGCTGAGCACTCTGTAGCTAGAGGAGCGTAGCTCTACACTAGGTAGAGCTCGCCGCGCAGAGCCTTTAGCCCTCGCGAGCTCCCACGAAGGTTGCACTGTTGTGCAACCTTGTTATATACGACCGTTACAAAGTGCGAATTCTACACAAAGCGGACGAAGTACCTAGGGCTTATTATTACGCCTAGGGGCATTGAGATAGACCTAGACAAGGTCGAAGCGGTACGTAATTAGGAGGCTCTAGAGATAAGGAGGTACCTCTAGCGGTTCTTAGGGTTCGCGAACTTCTACCGCTAATTTATACGAGGTTTTTCGAGCTATGTATAGCCGCTATACGAGCTTACGAAAAAGACAGTAGACTAAGAGTAGTCCGAGTAGTATAAGGCGGCTTTCTAGCGCCTAAAGGTATACTTTATTATAGCACTAGCACTACGGATATATAACTAGGAGAAGCGAGCAGTAGTAGAAGTTAATACGTTAGACTAGTTAGTAGGTAGAGCGCTACTATAGGAGGGGGATAATAGCAAGTTATATCTAGTTACTTACTTCTTAGCAAAGTATACCGCGGCTAAGTGTAACTATAACATCTATAACAAGGAGCTCCTTGTAATTATTAAAGCGCTTAAGGAATAGCGCCCTAAGCTCGAAAGTATAGCTAAAAGGTTCGATATTATTACGGATTATAAGAACCTATAGACCTTTAGTATAACGAAGCAGCTATCGCTACGCTATATACGCTAGTTGGAGTTCTTATCGCGCTTTAACTTCTAGATTATCTACTGCCTAGGTACGGCAAACGGCCGCCCTAACGCGCTTAGCAGGAAGCTAGAGTTTATACCAAAAGACGTTAAAGATAATAGGCTATAGAACAGGCGGCGCCCCCTGGTTAACCTAAGTAAGTTCAACCTAAAGACCTTTAGTAGCAAATACGACGCTAAGCTACTAGGCGAGATACTAGAGCTCTTTAGCCTTAACGTTTCGCGCTACGCTAACGACCTTATCGCGGAGAGCTATATAACCTTGCCGTTTATAGTAGATATAGTAGGGGCGCTTAGTAACCGGGAGGTACGCGCCTAGCTAAGCAAGATCAAGCGAGAGCTAAGAGTACCGTTCGCTAAGTACAAGTTAGTCTCGGGCAAAGCGTTCTACTATAGCAGGCTAATAATCGACCTAGGCGATATAGAGCTCCATTTATAGCTTATCTACTAGATATACGCGTTAGGGCCTAGCAGGTACCTAGGGAGGACAAAGACGCTTAACCTAATAAATAGGGTCTACTAGTAGCTAGGGATAAGCGTATTAGTAAGGACGTTCGTAGGAGCCTATATATTATACTTCAAGACGAAGAACCCTCGCTCGAAGCCTATAGGGTTCCTTAAGCCGCTCCTACTACCGTTAGCGCTATAGTAAGATATATCGGTAGACTATATTATACCGCTCTTACTATATAAACAGAGGGGGTAGGAGTTTAGGTATATAGTAGTAGTAGTTAACCGGCTTATAAAGATACGCCACTTTATTACAACAGCGATACTAGAGGCTAACGAGCTAGCTAACCGGTTTATTAAACGCGTGTACTTGCTCTATAGCGTACTAGAGACGATCGTGTTAGACAGAGGTACGTAGTTCATTTTAGGGTTCTAGAAGGCGCTATCGGCGCGCCTTGCGATTACCCTAAAACCCTTATTAGCGTTCTACCCCTAGATAAACGGCTAGATAGAGCGGATTAACGTAGAACTAGAGCAGTACCTACGGCTATATATCGACTAGGCGTAGGATAACTAGGTTAACCAGCTCCCTCTAGCGGAGTTTATAGGGAATAATATTATTATTTATTTATTTGTATACCGATATGCCTTACAGCGCGCCGGTCCTTCTACTGGTTTGTTTAGTACAGGAAACCATACCCTCGCTAGGCCGGATGAAAACCTCTACTCTTCGATTTGATCTCCCCGCTTCTGTTTCCTTTATACTACGTGATGCCCTAGCCTTCTCTAACCCTACCTGCCCCCTTTGTTAGATGTGATTGGTTCTAGGGTAGCTAACAATCTCCTCCTTCTTCCGCTTTTCGTTCAAGTCTAGTTTCTTCTAGGGGGGGCCCCTAGTAGTATTTTGTTAGGCAGTTCAGCTTCTACCCTAGGTAGTTTACTAGTCCCTAGCTACTACGGCTAGATTGTTTTTATCCTATAGCGAGTAATATAGGGTTCTTGCCGATCGGTATATAACGTAGGGGCCTAGATCCTAGTCTCCGAGACAACGGCTATTCCTCGGGTTTTCCTTCTTTGGTTAGTGTAACTCTTGTTGGAATTTGCAGGGGACTAATCCTGAAAAACCGAAAAGAGGGTGAGGGAGGCCGGATTCGAACCGATAGCCTTGCGGCTTCTAGGTGCAACATACTCCAATTACACCACTCCCCCTAGGGAATAATATAGTCTCTAAGACAACGGGTATATTACTATTCTTCGCGAATTATAGCTTTAACCCTAGGATAAACGTAGAGCCGTCGAAGCTATACCTACCGAACATCTTAGAGTAGTAGAAGCAGGAGTTTTTCTAGGTATCTAAGCTCGTGGACTGCTTTAGGGCGATCCTTAGGAAGGTTATAGCGCTAGTAAAGCAGTTATAGGACTACTACGAATAGAACGCGAACCGCTATAGGGAGGATACGCTATAGTACTATATTAGCGATAGGGCGATGCTCGATATATAGAACTATAAGACTAATAGGCTAACTATAAAGCTTACGCTATAGTAGGAGGGCCCGTTCAAGGTTACGAAGGCCTCGTTATATATAGTAACTCTAAAGCTCCTAGCGAATATAACAATCTTCCCTACGTTCTACATCTCGAGAGTAAGGCGCTACCTAGGGTAGGGGCTAGCTAGCTAAGAGAGGGTTAATAACAATGTAAGCGCTAACCGTAGGCGCGTAGTTATACGGACTGACGAAGGCAAAGACGTAGTAGAGTAGAGGTTCGAGAGGATCGTAGGGTTCGGTAAGGTAGCGAACGGTCGCTAGTAGTACTAAGTTAAGTAGGAAGGTTATAATAACCCGACTTAGCAACCTACAACAGATCTACGCGGCTATAATAACGCTATCTAGGAGTTCTACGATATATACCCCGAGCTTCCGGGCCCGCTATCGTAGACGTAGAGAAGGAAGGCGTAGCGCTAGGGTAGGCGCTAAGATAACTCTAACTCCGGATGTAAGCACCTAGGATAGGGGGCTAATTTTATATAGGGGGCTTGTTTAGAGAGGGAGGGTAGTGTCACAGGCACAGCCTATATCATATGCTATATCATGTGCTATGCTATATGGTTAGCTGAGCACCCTGTAGCTAGAGGAGCGTAGCTCCACACTAGGTGGAGCTCGCCGCGTAGAGCCTTTAGCCCTCGCGAGCTCCTACGAAGGTTGCACTGTTGTACAACCTTGTTGTATACAACCGTTACAATAAGAAAAGGAGCGCTATAAGGCTAGCAGCCTATACTTTAAGTACGGCGCTAGCAACTATATCTTAAGGTATTGCTAGGCCGGCTAAGGAGGCTATAGTAGCTACAGCGGCTAGCCGTAGCGCGGAGGCGCGTAGGGCTACGGCGGCGCGTAGGGCTATAGCGGGGTATAGGGCTATAGCGGCGCGCAATACAGCGGCGCGTAAGGCTATAGCGGGGCGTAGGGCTATGGCGGAGTATAGGGCTATAGCGGAGCGTAGGGCTATAGCAGCGCGTAGAGATAGTAGCAGCCTTAGGGATAGTAGCAGCCTACTTAGCAAGGCTTCGGTCAAGCCCCCTCTAGGGGCCTCCCGGCTCGCGGCGGCGTAAGCGGCCGCGC
This sequence comes from Trichocladium antarcticum, assembly GCA_033297235.1. Taxonomy (NCBI): domain Eukaryota; kingdom Fungi; phylum Ascomycota; class Sordariomycetes; order Sordariales; family Chaetomiaceae; genus Trichocladium; species Trichocladium antarcticum. Next base: position 1,136,127 of record MU853405.1, read on the forward strand.
TAGGGCCTATTAGAGGGGTTAAGGCGGGCTCGCTATACGTTTTATAGATACCCCTAACTAGAGCGGTTTTATCGTTAGGGAGGTAGACGAGTAGGAGGACTACGGCGCTTACTAGAGTATAGAGCAACCCCCTAGTTTCAGCTTCTTATATAATAACCAGGGAAACAAGGAGCTCCTATAAACTATCGCTTATAGGAGGGGTACCGCTAGCTATAGGAGGGATAGGGAGATAGTTTAGTTATTAGTACTATAGGTAGTAGCGCTAAATCTATTCTCTTATTATCGTACCTAGCGGTTAGTAGGCGTAATATAGAGTACGTAGCACTTGTAGACTCGGGTTATATAGGTCTAGCGTTCGTAGATTTTAGCTTTATAGTTGCAAATAGGCTACTACTAGAGAGGCTAGCGGTATAGCGGCCGCTATTTCCAGCTAATAGAGGGTTCTTACCCTAGATTAAGCACTTAGTAGCGCTTACGCTAGTTATTAGTAACTACTAGGAGACCCTAGTATACTTCGTTATAACGCTTGTAAAGGAAACCCTAGTAATCTTAGGCCTCCTATAGCTACAGAAGTATAACCTACGGATTAACTAGGAGACCCTATAGCTCGAATTTACAAAGTACTACTATAGGAGGTACCTACTAGAGTATATTAGAAGCTAGGTCGCTTAGTAGGTAGGCTAGCTAGAGGTACCCCTACTCCCTAGGAACAGCGAGCAGTACTATATAATAGTAGAGGACGTACCCGAAGATAACGACTATAGTACCTCTAGTAACAATAACGAGGTTGCTATCGCTATAAGCAAGCTCTCTAACTACAAGAGAGCTAGGCGGTCTCTTGCGTGGGCTTACAGTGGCACTGGAAGAGCATGTAGGAGAGATACGTTGCATTGATTGTTATATATCGAAGGAAGAGACAGAGGAAAGAGAGTATGTAAGAACATAGCTATATATATAACAGGAAATGAGAAACGGGGCGCTAAGTAGGTGCGAAGCAGCTAATTAGAGCGGACTATAGAGACAGGGCTGGCTAGGTCGTAACATACCCCCTAGCTACGAAGTAGCTAAAAGAGAACACCTAGCTGGCTGGCTAGCGGCGAGATACTGAAAATAGGAGGTTGAAGGCTCGAATTACTAAAGTAGGGTTAATAGCTAAAAACGAAAAATCCTTATTGTTAATATATGACCTAGCGTCGCGTTTATATAATCGAAGATATACTAATGTAGATCCTAGCTAATTAGAACGTGGTTATATCGGTCGGTTATATACGATCTTTAGTCGCCTATTTTACAAAGTTGCATCCAAACCGTCCTATAATAATAAAAAATCAATCGCGCTACCGACCCCTCTAACTATAACTATAATAATAAAAACAACAATAGCTCCAAATACTTAGGGTATAGCTGCCTCCGTCGCTCGCGTAGCGTTATTAGAGAAAGCCTACGCGACTAGGCTCGCGAATCTACGCGTAGCGCGCGAAGAAGAAGAAGAAGAGGAAGAAGAGGTTATTGCTATAGGCGCCGACGATGCCGCTCCTATTAAAGAGAGCGTAACTAGGGTTTCGAAGACCCCGAATAAAAGAAAGAGGGATATAGTTCCTACTATACCTAGGTATATTAATCGCGTTTCTATTAATTAAAGTGTTTTTGTTAATTAACGCGCTAACTTTTAGATACTTAGTTATAATAGCAACGAGGATGTCGCTACCTTTACGTCCCGCGCTATAGTTTACCGCCGTTACCTACGTTCGGCCCTATATAGGTTGTTAAGTAGCGCTTACTTAGTTCGCCTAGATACTAAGGACAAGGATAAGGCCTACGTTCGGTACTTACGTACTAGATATCTATATAAGAAGTTGCTAGAACCTATAGTCGAGATAGCTATAGAGTTCCTCTCTATAAAGTAGGGTAGCGAGGCTATAGCTAGTATAAGTTCCTTCTCTGTTCCTATTAATCGCTACGTACTAATGATAGCATAGTAATTACAACGGGTTCGCCTTACGGCGAAGCACTTAATAGAATGGGAGGAGAAGAAGGAGAAGGCGGCGGCGGATACGGCTACTAAGGTCCGGGCTAAGGCGATTGCTAAGTCTCGGGCTAAGGTAGCTACTAAGGCGGTTACTATATTAAGGGCTAAGGCTAAGGAGAGGCGTACCGCTACTGTAGCTGCCGCCGATGTAGCTGCTACCGATATAGCTACCTTAGATAATAGGTTAGTAGTAGTTGGCTCCTGTAAGGTTACTAACTAGGGAGAGGCTCCCGCTCTAGTTAGGCTAGTTGCTAGTAGCGTTTCGGCCGTTCCGGCTACCGAGTTAGCTAGATTAGCGAAGGAGGCTTAGGAGTTAGATAACGCAGGGGCGTCGTTAGCTTTAAGGTTATCGATAGCTATAATTGGTAGTTTGTACTACGTATTAGCCGCGATAGATACCTATTGTACGGAGTTAAAGAGGAGGAAGTCGGGCCAGTAAGCCCAGGAGTATATATATATGTAGCCGCGTTTGCATTTGGTGATTTTCTTATATGCTATTTTGCTCTTTTAGGCCAGATACCTAGTGTCAGATACCCTCTTAATTATAAAGATCCGTTTTACTCTGTTCAATAATATAGCGAGCGTCTTAGAGGTTTAATATAGCGCGGAAGTGCTCGAACTTCTAGCGCGGCAGCCGTTTTGTAAGACCGTCTGCCAGCATGTTAGCTGTAGGCAGGTACTTAACCTTAAATAACCCGTTAGTATACTCCTAACGTACCTATATATTATAGATGTCTATATAGCGAAGCTTAGTAACTACGTGCTAGTTGTCTCCCGTAATAAGGCGGATAGTTTGCTAATTGTTATAGAAGATACAGTATAGCTCGCTAAAATCGAACTAAATGTCAGCGAAGAAGCGCTTTAACGCTATAGTCTTACACGTAGTAAGAGAAACAGTAAGTAACTTAGCTTCTGTCGAAGAAGTTGTAACGGTCTTTTAGTAGTAGGCTTTCTAGTTAATAACCCTACCGTATAGCATTATAATATACCCTTAGGATAAGTAGCGCGTCTTCTCGATATCTGCGAACGAGGCGTCGCCGGTAATAAGTAGGATGTATATCCTAAAGGCGATGCTATACTAAATAGCTAAAAACCAGGTGCCGAAGAGGTAAACGATAACGTGTTCCGTAGCCTCGATATATATAGGGCTAGGATTCTTCAAGAACTAAGAGAGCTACAATGTAGCGAAGGCTATATTGGGGCGGATTATAATAGCTATATATAGAATAGAGCCGACGAGTTCCTAGAACCGCTTAATGTCTTTAAACGGAGCAAGACCCTCGAATAAGTAAAGGTTATATTCTAGGGGGATATATAGGAAGCGAGTCTCCTTATTAAGATTAAAGCGCTTAGCGATCTACTCGATATACTAATTGTAGACTAGATAGACTATACGATCCTTACGGTTTCTTAAGACGTAGATACCGAGGAACTATAAGACGTCGCCTTAACTATACACTTTGTACTTTGTAGCTAGCGTATCTATAATCTAGTTTGCCTTATTAGCGTAGTCCTTATAGTAGAATATAAGGTAGTCGTCTACGTAAAACAGAACCACTACGTAGCGGTGTTAGTTGTAAAACAAGTATAGTTCCTTACCCGATACTATTAGACTAAGTTCGCGGAGCAAAGAGGAGAACTCTTTATACTATAGAAAGGGGGATTCGTATAAGCTATATAACGCTCGTTCAAGTTCGACGAAGGTATCGCCTTACTTAAAGCCGGCCAGGAGGTAATAATCCTCCCTAAACCCCTAAAGGAGCTTATAGACTATTCCTTTGTCCATTTTAGCGTTTAGGAATACCTAGGCAACGTTAAACTACTTAACTTCTATATTTACGTTGGCGGCGATAGCTATTATAGCCTAGAAGGAACGGGATACAAGTGTTATAGCGTATATATTTTGTAACAAATTAGCACTCTAAAGATTACCTCTTATATAGATACGCGCCTTACATTTCTCTAAGAATCCGTCCTTATTCTATTTATAGGCAAACACCTACTTTAGGGGCAGGGGCTTCTCCTTAGAGAGTTTAGATATAAAGGACCAAGTGATATATCTCTAGGTTTTGCGATTTATAAGATTCTAAATCTCTAATTCGGTAGCTCTAACGAACTCTTTGCCTATCGGATACTTAGCAAGTTGCTTCTAAGACTTCGGAGCTTTAAGAAGGGTGTCTCGGTAAACGCAGGGAGGGGCCGGGGTAGCGTTAAGTCTAGCCGCGTGCCAGGGTATAATCGCGGCGGCGATAACTATATATAGAGTATAGTATACCTAATCTCCCTTATCGAGTGCCTCCTTATAGTATAGTATATACGTTTTGTAAAACGCTTGCTATATTCTAAGTTTAAGGACGTAGATATAGTCTGGAGTATATATTTCCAAAGTAAATCCAACAATCCTAGCGGTAGATATAGAAGGACCGTCGTTAGTAGGGTCTTCTAGGTCTATTCCCCTAAGCCGCTAGCTCGTATAAGATACTAGGGCGAATACCCGCTTAGTGTACTTACGTTTTATACATTTATAGGCAAGGGACTTGGGTTTGTTAGTATTATCTAAGTTATCCGAGCTAGAGGAGTAGTAGCTAGGGTTTGAAGATTCCAGGCTGTAATTCTTAGGAAGTAGGTCGTCCGAGTATATAGAGTGCTTGGGATAGTGATCGACCGAGTCCTCGAAAACAGTGCTTATATTAGAGGCAATGCTTTATATACTTCTAAGGCCGTCTCTAGAAGTATGTATATAATCCCTATTATTATCCGGGGTTATAGGCCTAGTAAGGGTAGAGGCTGAACTTTGAAATGACTAATCTAGTGTTAGGAGTCCTCTATACGTATAGTCTCTAGAAACTAAAGGTAGCTTGCTTATATTACGCTAGGCCACTGTTCTAGATGTAGTTACCCCTAAGTCCTAACTAGGATTCGGAGTTTCTATACCCCCGAGCTTATCTTTAGAATGCTTAGGGGATATAGACGTAGGAGTTATTGCTTCTAGATTGTCTATCTCGCTATCCTTAACGCCGCTTAGTACTACGCCTATAGCGGGCAAGTATAGCTAAAGCTCTAGGGAGTCTACTAGATTCTGCTTCTTAGCGATAGTCTATAGATCGAACCTCCCTTTGCCCTTCTCGAAGAACTAGTTCTTGTTAAAGGTAACGTTGTAAGTTATAACGACTTTATAGAGTACTGGAACCTAGATTCGGTAGATGTTTAATACCTTATAACTAATAAGGTAACTAATATACGCTCTAGGCTTCGACTTATATACGCGTTTCTGCTTATCCCTCTCTCTCTCTTTATATAGAGGATATATATAGTAACTATATACGTAGATACCACTCTAGTTAGGCTGTAGATCCGCTATAAGGGAGACGATTACGTCTAGCTAAAAGAACCGGAAGTAGGTTTAGAACTAAGTAAGGAGGACGTCGTTTAGTGACTTTATTAAAGGATACGTTTAACTCGGGCTTATACTAATAAGCTACGTAGATGCCTCCTCTCCTTCTAGCTAGAGGTTGCCTAGGAGACCGGCTCCGGCTATTATCTTGATAGAGCGGGTAATAACTTCTTGACTAGCGCGTTCGATAGCGCTAGTTGGTTCGTATATATTAGACGGAGGGAGTTTAAGCTTAATACCTAGTTCTACGTACTATTTCTAGTACTAGGTATAGCTATAATCCCTAGTTTTAATAAAGGAGCCTTTGTTATTATACTTAAACTTATAGATCGCTACGCTAAATTAGCGTTGTACCTAGGCCTTGAAGCATTGAAGAATCGGGAGAAGGAGGTCCTAGGTCTTATCTTTAAGGCGGAAGATAAAGGGTTTACTAGAGAACTTATCTTTAAGAATTAGAGAGTAAATGGATCTATTATACCTACGCGTATAATAGAAAAGGTCCTAAAATACTCGCTAGAACGGCCGTACTAACTTAGTTGTAGAAGGCCTATAGGAGACGACTTTTCCCTAATGTATAATAGAGCAAGCCTTGTAGTTAATACGTTTAGTTCCGTTAATTCGAACGTTCTAGCCTCTCTAGACAAGAGCCTTAAGCGTATCCTAGCTAAGATAACCGGCGCGGATATACCAAAGGTGTTTAGAATCCTCGTAGGGTAGGAGAAGGTGCCTCGATCCTAGTCCTTAACGAACTTGTTTTATAGTATCGTTTATTGTAGCTAATATTATAAGCGTAGCGGAACTAATAGCGAAGTTATCTAAACAGCTAGGTTAGATGTTGTAGATTATAGTAAGGGACTACTCCGAAGGTATAGTAGGAGGATCCTTATAGATCTTAGCGAGAGCTTGTTCTTTATTGTAAGAAACAGCAAGGGAAGAGTTACAATTATAAGGATATAGTAGGTAGGTAGAGAGAGGCTTATATTCTAAAAACACTAGCTTGTACCTACAAAGGAGAGACGCGATAACAATATTACTCTCTATCGAACCGAAACGTAGTATATAGTCCAAACTATAGTACTAGATGTTAGCCTTGTAGAGGGCCGCCTCTAAGATAATGTTAGAGTGGAATCCCTTAATAACTACGACGTTATTAAGAACTAGATCCTTAGATCGTAGGCTATTGACGCTATTAAGTGCTCCCTTAATATACTATTTGCCCCTTCTAGAGATAGGGAAGCAGGTAGTGCTAGCCTTAATATAGTTATCCTTCCTCGCCTTAACAAGGGACCCTTCTTCTAAGAGTATAGGGTCGTTAATAAGGTAGGTTACTCTATAGTTATTAACTAGGATACTATCTAATAGGATATATTTGCTAGAATCGACAGTTACGAAGATACTAAAGCCATTGCTAAGGCCGGTTTCTTTACCAAAGGCTAAGAGTTCCGTAGGATCAATGATCGCGGCTATTACTACGCTAGGAAAGCCCGGTTTAGCAGACGAAGTAGAGCTAGACGGGGATATAGGCTAGGGTTTAATTGCCTAACCTTCCTTTTTAAG
>MU853405.1:1145016-1159500 GCA_033297235.1 Trichocladium antarcticum
ACCTAAGTAGTTTTTTAAGGACCTACTAAGTTAAGAGAGTATACTAGAGTACGCGAAGTCAATACTCCTAGCAAGGTTCTATAGCTTTATCGACGTACTTGCCAAAGGGGATAAGAAGCTTAATAAGATTATAGAGGAGGATTCTAAGAAGTTCTTCGACAAGGTAGATAGACTAGCGCCTACTTTAGATAAGATTAAGGCGCGTCTACCGAAGGAATACTAAGACCTAGTAGCTACCTTTATCCTATAGGATACTAATATCTTACCCCCCTACTATACGTATAACTATAGGATCGAGCTGCTCCTAGGGAGCGTAGTCCTATACTTAAGGAATCGCCCAATGTCGCTAATAGAGCTACACGTACTAAAGCGCTAGCTCGACAATAACCTTACGAAGGGGTTTATCCGGCCCTTACGCTCGAGCGCCTCGTTACCTATCCTTATAGCCTAGAAGCTAGGCGGAGGCATTAGGATCTATATTAACTACTATAGTATTAATAACGCGACGCTAAAGAGCCGGTACCCTATCCTACTAATCTAGAAGACCCTAGACTCTATCTATAAGGTAAAGATCTTCACGAAGCTTAACGTAATCGCGACGTTCAACTAAGTATATGTAGCGCTAGGCTACAAGTAGCTTATAGCGTTCATTATAAGATTCGGCCTATATAAGACGCTAGTTATACCGTTTAGCCTATAGGGCGCGCCCGCTACCTTCTAGCATTACGTGAACAATATCCTTTATAACGCTCTAGATAACTATATAATAGTATACCTAGACGATATCCTAGTCTACTCTAGTACGCTCGAGGAGTATATTAAGCAAGTTAGGGAGGTACTAAAGCGTATAATCGACATAGGCCTATAGGTAGATATTAACAAGTGCGAATTCTATATAAAGCGGACGAAGTACCTAAGGCTTATTATTACGCCTAGGGGTATTAAAATAGACCTAGACAAGGTCGAAGTAGTGTATAATTAGGAGGCTCTAGAGACAAGGAGGTACCTCTAGCGGTTCTTAGGGTTCGCGAACTTCTACTACCGATTTATACGAGGTTTTTCAAGCTATATATAGCCGCTATATAAGCTTATAAAGAAGATAGTAGACTAGGAGTAGTCCGAGTAGTATAAGGCGGCTTTCTAGCGCCTAAAGGGGTGCTTTATTATAGTACTAGCACTATAGATATATAACTAGGAGAAGCGAGCGGTAGTGGAAGTCGATACGTTAGACTAGTTAGTAGGTAGAGCGCTACTATAGGAGGGGGATAACGGCAAGTTATATCTAGTTACTTACTTCTTAGCGAAGTATACTATAGCTAAGTATAACTATAATATCTACAATAAGGAGCTCCTTACAATTGTTAAAGCGCTCGAGGAATAGCGCCCTAAGCTCGAAGGTATAGCTAAGAGGTTCGATATTATTATAGATTATAAGAACCTATAGACCTTTAGTATAACGAAGTAGCTGTTGCTACGCTATATACGCTAGTTGGAGTTCTTATTACGTTTTAACTTCTAGATTATCTACCGCCTAGGTATAGTAAACAGCTACCCCGACGCGCTTAGTAGGAAGCTAGAGTTTATACTAAAAGACGTTAAAGATAATAGGCTATAGAATAGGCGGCGCCCTCTAATCGACCTAAGTAAGTTTAACCTAGAGACCTTTAGTAGCAAATATAACGCTAAGCTACTAGGCGAGATACTAGAGCTCTTTAGCCTTAACGTTTCGCGCTACGCTAACGACCTTATTATAGAGAGCTATACGACCTTGCCGTTTATAGTAGACGTAGTAAAGGTACTTAGCGACTAGGAGGTACGTGCCTAGCTAAGTAAGATCAAGCGGGAGCTAAGAGTGCTATTTACTAAGTATAAGTTAGTCTTAGGTAGGCCGTTCTACTATAGTAGGCTAATAATCGACCTAGGCGATACGGAGCTCTATTTATAGCTTATCTACTAGATATATACGTTAGGGCCTAGCAGGTACCTAGGGAGGACGAAGACGCTCGACCTAATAAATAGGGTCTACTAGTAGCTAGGGATAAGCGTATTAGTAAGGACGTTTATAGGAGCCTATACGCTATACTTTAAGACAAAGAACCCTTGCTTAAAGCCTATAGGGTTCCTTAAGCTGCTCCCGCTACTATTAGTACTATAGCGAGATATATTGGTAGACTATATTACGCTACTCCTACTATATAAATAGAAGGGGTAGGAGTTTAGGTATATAGTAGTAGTAGTTAACTAGCTTACGAAGATACGCTACTTTATTATAATAGAGATACTAGAGGCTAACGAGCTAGCTAACTAGTTTATTAAGCGCATATACTCGCTCTATAGCGTACTAGAGACGATCGTATCGGATAGAGGCACGTAGTTCGTTTTAGGGTTCTAGAGGGCGCTATTAGCGCGCCTTACAATCACCCTAAAACCCTTATTAGCGTTCTACCCCTAGACAAACAGCTAGATAGAGCGGATTAACGCGGAACTAGAGCAGTACCTACGGCTATATATCGACTAGGCGTAGGATAACTAGGTTAACTAGCTCCCCCTAGCGGAGTTTATAGGGAATAATATAGTCTCTAAGACAACGGGCGTATTACTGCTCTTCGCGAATTATAGCTTTAACCTTAGGATAGGTATAGAGCCGTCGAAGCTATACCTACCGAATATCTTAGAGTAGTAGAAACAGGAGTTTTTCTAGGTATCTAAGCTCGCGGACCGCTTTAGGGCGATCCTTAGGAATATTATAGCGCTAGTAAAGTAGTTATAGGACTGCTATAAATAGAACGCGAACCGCTATAGGGAGGATATACTATAGTACCGTATTAGTAATAGGGCGATGCTCGATATATAGAACTATAAGACTAGTAGGCTAACTATAAAGCTCGCGCTATAGTAGGAGGGCCCGTTCGAGGTTACAAAGGCCTCGTTATACGTAGTAACTCTAAAGCTCCTAGCGAATATAACGATCTTCCCTACGTTCTATGTCTTAAGAGTAAGGCGCTACCTAGGGTAGGGGCTACCTAGCTAAGAGAGGGTTAATGACGATATAAGCGCTAACTATAGGCGCGTAGTTACACGGACTAACGAAGGCGAAGACGTAGTAGAGTAGAGGTTCGAGAGGATTGTAGGGTTTAGTAAAGTAGCGAACAGTCGCTAGTAGTACTAAGTTAAGTAGGAAGGTTATAACAACCTAACTTAGTAACTTACAACGGATCTACGCGGCTGTAATAACGCTATCTAGGAGTTCTATAATATATACCCTAAGCTTCTAGGCCTGCTATTGTAGACGCGGAGAAGGAAGGCGTAGCGCTAGGATAGGCGCTAAGATAACTCTAACTCTAGATGCGAGCACCTAGGATAGGGGGCTATTTTTATATAGGGGGCTTGTTTAGAGAGGGAGGGTAGTGTTATAGGCATAGCCTATATCATATGCTATATTATATGCTATGCTATATAGTTGGCTAAGCACCCTGTAGCTAGAGGAGCGTGGCTCCACACTAGGTGGAGCTCGCCGCGTAGAGCCTTCAGCCCTTGCGAGCTCCTACGAAGGTTGCACTGTTGTGCAACCTTGTTGTATACGACCGTTACAGTTATCTAGGCTCGTAGGCCCGGTAGGGGTAGAGGCTGAACTTTAAAATGACTAATCTAGTGTTAGGAGTCCTCTATACGCGTAGTCTCTAGAAACTAAAGGTAGCTTGCTTATATTACGCTAGGCTACCATTCTAGATATAGTTACCCCTAAGTCCTAACTAGGATTTGGAGTTTCTATACCCCTAAGCTTATCTTTAGAATACTCGGGGGACTTAGACGCAGGAGTCGTTACTTCTAGATTATCTATCTTACTATCCTTAACGCCGCTTAGTACTACGCCTATAGCGGGCAAGTGTAGCTAAAGCTCTAGGGGGTTTACTAGATTCCGCTTTTTAGCGATAGTCTATAGATCGAACCTCCCCTTACCCTTCTCGAAGAACTAGTTCTTGTTAAAGGTAACGTTGCAAGTTATAACGACTTTATAGAGTACTAGAACCTAGATTCGGTAGATATTTAATGCCTTAAAACTAACAAGGTAACTAATATATACTCTAGGCTTTGACTTATATATACGTTTCTGCTTATCCCTCTCTCTCTTTTTATATAGAGGATATACGTAGTAACTATATATATAGATGCCGCTCTAGTTAGGCTCTAGATCCGCTGTAAGGGAGACAATTACATCTAGCTAAAAGAACTAGAAGTAGGTTTGGAACTAAGTGAGGAGGACGTCGTTTAGTAACTTTATCGAAGGATACGTTTAATTAGGCTTATACTAATAAGCTACGTAGATACCTCCTCTCCTTCTAGCTAAAGGTTACCTAGGAGACTAGCTCTAGCTATTATCTTAATAGAGCGGGTAATAACTTCTTAACTAGCGCGTTCGATAGCGCTAGTTAGTTCGTGTATATTAGACAGAGGGAGTTTAAGCTCGATACCTAGTTCTACGTACTATTTCTAGTACTAGGTATAGCTACGATCCCTAGTGTCACGGGTCTAGCCGTGACATATGGCCGTATGGCCATTGCGGAGCGGTTGTGCGATATGGGGCCTGCAGAGCCTGCAGCGCGCATGTGGAGCCCGCCGCAGGGCATATCCCCGGCGGGCCACACCTACCATCTTAAGTTCCTTGTACAACCACATCGAATATATACGTACCCTAACATTGGGCATTTACCACCTATAATAGTTGGTTGTACCTTCTGTTCGTATACGCAGACCTTCGTCGATTAATTACGACGAATTCGCGTTGCGCGAACCAACCGAAATCACAATTCGACTACCCTGAACCTAAGAAACCAACAAGATAGTCGATCCCGAAACGACAAGACAGTCCGATACCTAAGCCTAAGAACTTGAACCAAAGAAACCGAACCCCTGAACCTAAGAACCTAAACCTAAGAAACCTGAACAGAGAAGATAACGAGCACTATAGACGTTGACGTAAGCTCCGCGGCCTAAGTGCCTATTCCTATTAAGGATATACGTAGCGAGGCTGCCGCGGCCCTAAAGGAAGAGGTATACCTGAAACTAAAGGGTTATTTTAAAGGATACTACAGGCCGTTCATAGGCAACGACCTCCTACTTAAAGCGCTTAAGAGAGCTAGAAAGGACAATACGACGGAGAGGATAATAGCAAACCTTGCCGAACATATCCTTAGGGGCGCGACCGAGGAAATCCAGAGACAGACAGTTAGGGCGAACAAGGTAAACGAGAAGGCTATAGTACTGTAAGTAGAGAACAACGTTTTAATAAGGCTAATCGAGTCCGGGAAGCTAGGTAGCGGCGGCGGCGTCAGGGAGGGCAGTATGCTACACGCCTCTACGTTCTCGGGCTCTAAGTAGGACTTAGCGAAGCGAACTATACAATTCAGAATGTAGAAGACGCTAATCACGGCGCGATAGGCTGTATAGCCGCTAGAATATACGACCGAGAAAGCGAAGATCCTTTACGTAGCTTCGCTACTAGAGGGAATCGTAGCTATAGGAATTAGCAACTACATCGATACTATTGTTACAAATCCAGGCGATAAGTAAGCCTAGGTATAGATAACTACTAACGAGTTTATTAAGTTCCTTTCTAAGAAGTACGTAACGATGGATCTAGTAGCCAACGTAGAGAACAAGCTACGTAAGATAGCGTAGAAGGACAAGTACATAAAGTTTATAGACTTTATTATAGAGTTCTCGAACCTCTACGACCTAAGTAACTAGGATAACGCTACCTGTATGTACGCGCTAAGGGAGAAGCTTTCGAAGCTAATATAGGACCTGATCCTACTATAGACGAACCTCCTGGCCTAGGATAACTTCTAGGGATAGGTTACTATAGCCTAGGCCTAGGCTAATAACCTTAAAATAGAGGAACATTTAAAGAAGGCTAACGAGCCGAACCACTATAACGGCTATAATACTAAGAAGGAAGGCAAGGACCTAAACGCTATGGACGTTAACCGGGTAACTACTACCAAGGACAAGGCAACTATCTTATAACTCTCTAACTTAGAGAGGGAGTAGTATATAGCTACAGGTCTCTGTTTCCTCTATAGTATAAGGGGCTATATCGTAGCGAAATGCATAGAGAAGGGCAAGCAAGCCCAGAACAACCTAGGCGCTAGAGGTAGAGGGTAGCAGGGCGGCCGTAGCAACTACGGCGGATTCGGCAACAACGGCGGATTTAGTAACAATAGCGGCCCGAACTGGAACAACAATAGCGGCCCAAACTAGAATAACAACAACGGCAGATTCGGAGGCGGCGGAGGCCGTAGCGGCGGCGGATACCCGTATTAACAGAACAACAACAACTAGAACTTCGGTAACAACAACTAGAACTTTAGTAATAACGGCAGAGGCGGCTACGGCGCGTACTACGTACGATTTATAGACTAAGGCTACGTTCTAGGAGAAGTCGGTTACGACGATGCCAAGCACTACGAACCCGAACAGAGTATAGAAGACCTAGAACAGTAACAATAGTACTAGGGAAATGCCTAGCCTCTACGCGAAGACGCGTGTAGGGGTATAGAGGCCATTACAGGGGAGGTAGTAGCGATTTAGTTATTAGCGCTATTGGTCAGACAGCTAATTTAATCCTATTATCCTCCTATATTATAATAAGCAAGCGTAAGATAGCGTATATAGCGCTCGTGGATTCAGGCTATATAGGTCTCGCCTTTATAGACTTTAGTTTCGCGGTACGTAACGACATACTACTGAGCAGACTAGAAACGAGGAAGCCACTTTACTTGGCTGATAGTATACTGAAGTTATAGATCGAATAGAGTATAGTGCTAGAACTAAGGATCGGCTAGTATAGGGAGAAGCTTTGGTTCTTTATTACTATACTGGCGAAAGACAATCCGATCATTCTGGGCCTCCTATGGCTAAGAAGACATAACCTAACAATCAACTAGGCGGACCTGAAGCTCACGTTTAGGAAGCGTTACTAAGAGCAACGTTACTTACTAGAATATATAACTAAGCTAACGGCACTATAAGCGAAGCCTATAACTACGGAACCTACGACCGTAGAACCTACAACTATGAAATACACGGCGAAATACTAAGCATCGGTCGAGGAAGTCCCGGATAAAGGAGAACTAGAGGACAGGGAGTACAACCGGGGTCTAGAGAACCTATAGAAGAAGAGGAAGAGGAAGTTATCCCTATTGTAACGCTATTAGAGAGCGCTCGAGAACGGACCGCGGTAGACCTTATCCCCGCTAGGATCGAGAGCGGTAGTTATTCCAAATAAGCTTATAAGGAGGCTACAACTAGCAAAGAAGGTGAACGGGCGTAGGTACCTATAGGCGCCGCTACTACCGAAACAACTCCCGAAGCTACTACTACGCAACGAGGCGATTAATAAAAACAACATTAAGATACTAAACGCGCTAAACTTTATACTTTTCTGCCGCTAGAAGGGCGTAACAGTAATACGCGTAATAGTCGACTAACTAGAACAAGCAATACTAAACAAAAAGAAGGATAAGGAGAGGGCTACGCTCTACGCCCTACTAGACGACTTTTACAAGTAGATATTAAACCGCGAAGGCTCGCTAGAGGACTATACTTCGGCACTCCTAGAACGGCACTACGAGTTCGTAAACGCCCTCTAGAGCAACGTAGAGACGATTTATAGGATTATAGAGGAGGACGCTTGGAAATTCTTCGAGAAGAGCAACAAACCCTAGCTAACGGTAGCGGATATCTTAAAACGCCTACTAGCGGAGTATCGCGATACGTTCGAGACTTTTCTTCCCTAGGAGGCAGATACGCTACTACCGTACAGATCATACGACTATAAAATCGAGCTAATACTAGGAAGCAAGCTACCGTTCTTAAGGAACAGACCGTTCTTACTAATAGAACTGCGTGTAGTTAAGCGCTAGCTAGATAACCACCTGACAAAAGGCTTTATCCGACTATTAAAATCAAGCACGGGAGCGCCTCTACTACTTGCCTAGAAGCTAGGAGGTAAAGTACGGATTTATACTAACTTCTAAGGTCTAAACAACGTTTCGATAAAGAGTCGATATCTAATACCACTAATCAAGGAGATACTCGATTCTATCTACAAAGCGCGGATCTTTACGAAGCTAGATGTTATCGCGGCGTTTAATAGAGTCCGAGTGGCGGAAGGCTACGAATGGTTAACAGCGTTCGTAACACGATTCGGCCTCTACGAATCGCTAGTCACACCGTTCGGGCTATAGGGAGCGCCCGCTACGTTTCAGCACTATATTAATAACACGCTATACGATATACTAGACGTATACGCCACAGCGTACCTAGACGATATACTAATCTACTCCACGAATATAGCAGACTACGTTAAGCAAGTGAAGAAGGTACTAAAGAGACTGTACCAGGTAGGGCTCTAGGTTAATATTAACAAGTACAAGTTCTATACTATAAGAACGAAATACCTAGGCCTGATTATTACGCCAGGTAGTATCGATATAGACAAAGAGAAGGTAGTAGCTATCGTATCCTAGGAACCGCTAACAACAAGGCGGTAGCTACAACGGTTCTTAGGCTTCGCGAACTTCTACTAACGATTTATTAAGAACTTCTTAGGAGTAGCATGGCCACTTTACGACCTTACGAAGAAGACAATAAGCTAGGAATAGAGCAGACTGTACTAATTTGCTTTCGAACAACTAAAAACATGCTTTTCGATAGCACTAGCGCTAAGGATCTATAACTAGGACAAGCCCGTAGTTGTTAAAACTAACGCTTCAGACTAGTTAGTAGGCGGAACGCTACTGCAACAAGACAACAACGGCGACTAGCACCTAGTAGCCTACTTTAGCGCGAAGTACTTAGTATAGGAATGCAATTACAACATCTATAACAAGGAGCTGTTAGCGGTGATCAAGGCACTAGAGGAATAGCGACCAGAACTAGAGGGAGCAAACGGCTAGTTTAACATTATTACGGACTATAAGAACCTTCAGACCTTCGTAACGACGAAGCAACTGTCCCTAAGGCATATACAGTAGTCCAAATTCCTATTACGATTCAACTTCTATATTATCTACCGGCTAGGATTAGTAAACGCAATGCTAGATATACTAAGCCGCAAGCTAGAATATATACTATAGGGCGTGGAGGATAACCGACTCCAGAACCGTAAGAGGCTACTAATTAACCCCGACCGGTTCGATCTAGAGACATTTAAACTACTAAGACTATATAACGAGGCGATTACAGTTAACTAGTTAGACCTATTAAGATATATCGACGATCTACTAAATGAAATGTATACGAGCTTGGATCTGCTAAAGGTAACGCTTAGGGCGCTAGCAGACCCTAGGACCAGAGCTTAGCCAAAGGACATTAAAACGAGGCTTAAAGTGCTATACGCGGAGTACTATACTATCGCAGGCAAGGCATATTACTATAGGAGAATGCTTATCGACCCAGACAACAACGAGATATAACTATAACTAATTTACCGAACCTACGTATCGGGACCTAGGGGCTACCCGGGAAGAACCAAGACTATCGACCTAATAAATCGGAAATACTAGTAGACCGGGATAACTAGCACTATTCGCGATTACTACAACGCCTACTTACTATATAACAAGACGAAAACGCCGAGGGCGCTACCAACGGGCTTTCTAAAGCCGCTGCTAGTGCCACTCTCGCTGTAGCGGGATATATCGGTAGATTATATTATACTACTACCGCCATATACAAGGAGAAACCGAACCTTTAACTATATTATAGTAGTAGTGGACCGACTAACGAAAATGCGCTACTTTATCTCGATAGAGACCTTAGAAGTAAATAAGTTAACGGACCGCTTTATAGAACAGGTCTATAGCCTATACGGCCTACCTAAGACGATTATATTAGACAGAGGCATATAGTTCGTTTCAACGTTCTAGAGAATACTGTCGTCGAGATTAGCGGTAACTCTAAAACTATTATCGGCGTTCTACCTATAGACGAACAGCCAGACTAAACGGATTAACGTAAAGTTAAAGCAGTATTTACGCCTTTTCGTCAACTAGGTACAAGATAACTAGGCGGATTAGGTACCGCTTGTAGAGTTCGTAGGGAACAATACATCGTTAGAGACAACGGGAGTATCGCCCTTCTTCGCGAACTACGGTTTCCACCCACGTATAGGCGTAGAACCGAGCAGACTATACCTACCAGAACTCTCGGAAGCTTAGAAGAGGGAGTTTTTCTAGGCGACAGAGATATCTATACGCTTCAAAGTAGTACTAGATATAGCGAAGGCACTAGCAAGGCAAGCGCAGGACCGTTATAAGATCAACGCGAACGCTAAACGTAGCGACGCCCCGGTCTATAGAGTCGGCGACAAAGTAATACTTAATATATAGCATTATAAGACAGGGCGCCTAACGAAGAAGCTCGAACCACACTGGGAGGGACTATTCGAAGTCACCAAAGCGGCGTTATACGCGGTAACGCTACGTCTTCTAGCGAATATAAAGATATTCGATACGTTCTATATATTACTAGTTCGGCTATAGTAGGGCAAGCAGGGAATCCTAGGGCAAGCTAACGTATAGAGAGATATAAGGGCGAACCGTAGTAGGGAAGTAAGGCGCTAGGACGACGGCGTCGAAGTAGTTAAATAGAGATTTGAGGAGATTCGAGACTTTAGGAAGGTAGAGAACGGGAGGTAGCAATACCTGGTCAAGTAGGAGGGCCATACCTAGCTGACTTAGCAGCTAGCAACGGATCTACGCGGCTACGATGATGCTATTTGGAAGTTCTACGATGCTAATCCGAACAAGCTAGGGCCCCTAGCGTAGGTGCCGAGAAGGAACTGAAGCCACGATTCGAGCGTTCGAACCGTAGGCTTGATTTGAAGAGGAGGAGGCTTGTTTTGAGGGAGGGTAGTGTCACGGGTCTAGCCGTGACATATGGCCGTATGGCCATTGCGGAGCGGTTGTGCGATGTAGGGCCTGCAGAGCCTGTAGCGCGTATGTGGAGCCCGCCGCAGGGCATATCCCCGGCGGGCCACACCCACCATCTTGAGTTCCTCGTACAACCACATCGAATATATACGTACCCCAACATTGGGCATTTACTACCCGTGATACCTAGTTTTAACAAAGGAGCCTTCGTTATTATACTTAAACTTATAGATCGCTACGCTAAATTAGCGTCGTACCTAGGCCTTAAAGTATTAAAGAATTAGGAGAAGGAGGTCCTAGGTCTTGTCTTTAAGGTAGAAGACGAAGGGTTTGCTAGAGAACTCGTCTTTAAGAATCAGAGAGTAAATGGATCTATTATACCTACACGTATAATAGAAAAGGTCCTAAAATACTCGCTAGAACGGCCGTACTAACTTGGTTATAGGAGGCCTATAGGAGACGACTTTTCCCTAGTATATAATAGAGCAAGCCTTATAGTTAATTCATTTAGTTCCGTTAATTCGAACGTTCTAGCCTTTCTAGACAAGAGCCTTAAGCGTATCCTAGCTAAGATAACTAGCGCGGATATACTAAAGGTGTTTAGAATCCTTATAGGGTAGGAGAGGGTACCTCGATCCTAGTCCTTAACGAACTTGTTTTATAGTATCGCTTATTGTAGCTAACATTATAAGCGTAGCGGAACTAATAGCGAAGTCGTCTAGATAGCTAGGTTAGATATTATAGATTATAGCGAGGGACTGCTCCGAAGGTATAGTAGGAGGATCCTTATAGATCTTAGCGAGAGGTCGTTCTTTATTATAAGAAACGCCAAGGGAAGAGTTATAATTATAAGGATATAGTAGGTAGGTAAAGAGAGGCTTATATTCTAAAAATACTAGCTTATACCTACGAAGGAGAGACGCGATAACAATATTACTCTCTATCGAACCGAAACGTAGTATATAGTCTAAACTATAGTACTAGATGTTAGCCTTATAGAGGGCCGTCTCTAAGATAATATTAGAGTAGAATCCCTTAATAACTATAACGTTATTAAGAACTAGATCCTTAGATCGTAGGCCGTTAACGCTATTAAGTACTCCCTTAATATGCTATTTACCCCTTCTAGAGATAGGGAAACGGGTAGTGCTAGCCTTAATATAGTTATTCTTCCTTACTTTAATACAGGACCTTTTTTCTAAGAGTATAGGGTCGTTAATAAGGTAGGTTATTCTATAGTTATTAACTAGGATACTATCCGATAGGATATATTTGCTAGAATCGACAGTTACGAAGATACCTAAGCTATTACTAAGGCTAGTTTCTTTACCGAGGGCCGAGAGTTCTATAGGATTAATAATTGCAGCTATTACTATGTTAGGAAAGCCTAGTTTAGCAGACGAAGTAGAGCTAGATAGGGATATAGGCTAGGGTTTGATTGCCTAACCTTCCTTTTTAAGCTAGGCGCGGAGGTTATCCTACTTTTTCTTAGCGAACCGCTTATAGATCTGCAAAACGAACTTAGGACTAACTAGGCCTTTTGGATATTTAAACCTAGTTAATATAGATTTAAGCGTATTATAGTCGATTAGCTTCTAGATGTAATTGGAAATTATATATAGGTAGGGGTACTTAGGCTTAGTAGAGGAAGATTTTTCACCTCCTTTACCCTAATCGCAGCGTTTGCTAGAACTAGTAGATTTAGTAGTAGCGAAGCTACCGTTAAAGTCTAGCTTACTATAGCTAATACCGGTCTTAGCAGCTTAGATATAGTCCTCGAGGCTCTTAAAGGGTTTATTAACGTAGTTATTAATAATTACGGCGTTATATTCGTAGCGGCCCTATTCTAGGATAAGACAATCCTTAATTACACGAAGGAAGTCTAGAACAGGTAGAGTACTACGAATATACTTAAGACTAGCTACCTTAGCGCGTTAGTAAGCCTGGCGGTAGTTAGCGATCTAGGTCCGCGGGTCTATATTAGATTGTGTCACAGGCACAGCCTATGTCATGTGCCATGTTATGTGCCATACTATGTGGTTAGCTGAGCACCCTGTAGCTAGAGGAGCGTAGCTCTATACTAGGTAGAGCTCGCCGTGTAGAGCCTTTAGCCCTTGCGAGCTCCTACAAAGGTTATACTATTATATAACCTTGTTATATACGACCGTTATAGTAGGTTGCACCTTTAACTCGCGCGCGTAGCTAAGTCGTCTGCTCTAGAATAGAGAGCGTACTAGACCGACTAGAACGCTTCTTTTCCTAACGTACTAGGCTTTGTTTTTATTTCTTAACTACCTATATAGTACAAGTTAACTACTAGGACAAGTATCCTACGTACAATAGTAGTCCGCTGAACAGGACTATAAGACTCTGACGAATAGGACTATAGTATTCTAACGAACTGGACAACGCTCCTACGAAGATAAGCGCGAAGATAATAAACGGCGCCGACCTTGCGGCATCGCTGCTACTAAGACTCGTAGCGCTACGCGCAGCGCTAAGAGAATAATAGTAGAACGAGGTCTCTAATACTATACCCGCTTTTATAGTATCGATTGACAACGATAGAGGGTACGACCTCTTAGGGTTCGCTATAGCTATAAATGCGATAGTTAGTGAGCTAAAGAGAAAGCTCGATAAGTCTGTTAGGAGGTTCGAGGCGTCTATCGTAGCTAGTACAGCGCTCGAGAAGGAGCTCGAGGAGTATAAGTTGCTACTTACAAACTAGAGGACGCTAATAGCGATAGCCCTAGACTAGGCTCGTAGTAGTAGCGCTAGTAGCGGCTATAGCGTGTCGATCTCCCTTCTCTACCCTGATCCGTTTACTAGAGAAGAGAAGGATACCGTTAAGCGTACCCTGCTCTTCGAAGACTAGGAGGACAAGGTACGCGGCTACTAGCGAACATACCCGCGGGAGTTCCTAGACGAGTATACTAAGATCCTATATATAAAGGCTATACTAGGTAGCAGCGTGCGCTAGGTAGTTGCAGCGAAGCTCGAGCAGGTTAAGGAGAACCTATATAGTACGGTAGTATAGCTGTAGAAGACCGGGTCCGACCTTCTAAAGACCCTCTGTACCTAGTATATAACGTATAATGTAGTTACTATAGCGAGTAACAAGTTAGAACTACTAGCGTAGAAGAACAAGTTTGTAGCGTTTAATAACTTCCTTACTGAATTTACTACCCTAGCTGACACTGCTGGTGTCGATAACGTAACGAAGGTCCGGATACTCCGGCTTAAGATCTCCCCCTGCCTTTCGAGCGCTATAGTTACGTAGGTAGTACTCCCGCTAGCTAATAACTTTAAGCTCTAGGCTACGCTAGCTAGCTAGCTCGTGACTAACCTAGAGGGAGAGGACTTTAGGTAGAAGCTACGTAGCGGAACCGGGAGCGGCGGAACCAGGAGCGGTAGTAACAACAATAGCGGAGGTAGATACCCTAACGTAATAGAGATCGACGTAGTAACGCTTGCGGCGCTTACCCCCTAGGAGAAGGAACGGTATAGAGCAAGTAGCTTATACTATAAGTATAGTAGGGCCGACTAT
>MU853405.1:1160940-1171799 GCA_033297235.1 Trichocladium antarcticum
TATACTAGAGTACGCGAAGTTAATGCTCCTAGCAAGGTTCTATAGCTTTATCGACGCGCTCGCCAAAGGGGATAAGAAGCTTAATAAGATTATAGAGGAGGATTCTAAGAAGTTCTTCGATAAAGCGGATAGACTAGCGCCTACCCTAGACGAGATTAAGGCGCGCCTACTAAAGGAATACCGAGACTTAGTAGCTGCTTTCGTCCTATAAGACGCTAATATCTTACCCCCCTACCGTACGTATAACTATAGGATCGAGCTACTCCTAGGGAGCGTAGTCCTATATTCGAGGAATCGCCCGATGTTACCGATAGAGCTACATATACTAAAGCGCTAGCTTAACAATAACCTCGCGAAGGGGTTTATCTAGCCCTTACGATCGAGCGCCTTGTCGCCTATCCTAATAGCGTAGAAGCTAGGCGGAGGTATTAGAATCTACGTTAACTACTATAGCATTAATAACGCAACGCTAAAGAGCTAGTACCCTATCCTGCTAATCCGGGAGACCCTAGACTCTATTTATAAGGTAAAGATCTTTATAAAGCTCGACGTAATTATAGCGTTTAACTAAGTACGCGTAGCGCCAGGCTATAAGTAGCTTATAGCGTTCATTATAAGATTCGGCCTATATAAAACGCTAGTTACGCCGTTTAGCCTATAGGGCGCGCCTACTACCTTCTAGTATTACGTTAACGATATCCTCTATAACGCTCTAGATAACTACGTAATAGCGTACCTAGACGATATCCTAGTCTACTTGGGTACGCTTAAGGAGTATATTAAGCAGGTTAGGGAGGTGCTAAAGCGTATAATCGACGTAGGTCTATAGGTAGATATCGACAAGTACGAATTCTATATAAAGCGGACAAAGTACCTAGGGCTTATTATTACGCCTAGGGGTATCGAGATAGACCTAGATAAGGTCGAAGCGGTATATAATTAGGAGGCTCTAGAGACAAGGAGGTACCTTTAGTAGTTCTTAGGGTTCGCGAACTTCTACCGCCGATTTATATAAGGTTTTTCGAGCTACGTATAGCCGCTATACGAGCTTACAAAGAAGACAGTAGACTAGGAGTAGTCCAAGTAGTACAAAGCGGCTTTCTAGCGCCTAAAGGTATACTTTGTTACAGTACCGGCACTACGGATATATAACTAGGAGAAGCGCGCTATAGTAGAAGTCAATACGTTAGACTAGTTAGCAGGTAGAGCGCTACTATAGGAAGGGGATAACGGTAAGTTATATCTAGTTGCTTATTTCTTAGTAAAGTACACTGCGGCTAAGTGCAACTATAACATCTATAATAAGGAGCTTCTTACGATTATTAAGGCGCTCGAAGAATAGCGCCTTAAGCTCGAAGGCGTAGCCGAAAGGTTCAATATCATTACAGACTATAAGAACCTATAGACCTTTAGTATAACGAAGCAGCTATTACTACGCTATATACACTAGTTGGAGTTCTTATTACGTTTCAACTTCTAGATTATCTACCGCCTAGGTACGGCAAACAGCCGCCCTAACGTACTAAGTAGGAAGCTAGAGTTTATACCGAAGGACGTTAAAGATAATAGGCTATAGAATAGGCGGCGCCCCCTGATCGACCTAAGCAAGTTCAACCTAGAGACCTTTAGTAGTAAGTATAACTCTAAGCTACTAGGCGAGATACTAGAGCTCTTTAGCCTCGACGTTTCGCGCTACGCTAACGACCTTATCGCGGAGAGCTACACGAGCTTGCTATTTATAGTAGATATAGTAGAGGCGCTTAGCAACTAGGAGGTACGCGCCTAGCTAAGCAAGATCAAGCGGGAGCTAAGAGTACCGTTCGTAAAGTATAAGTTAGTCTCGGGTAGGGCGTTCTACCGCGGTAGGCTAATAATCGACCCGGGCGATATAGAGCTCTATTTGTAGCTTATCTACCGGATATACGCGTTAGGGCCTAGCGGGTACCTAGGGAGGACGAAGACGCTTAACCTAATAAACAGGGTCTACTAGTAGCTAGGGATAAGCGTGTTAGTAAGGACGTTCGTTAAAGCCTATATTCTATACTTTAAGACGAAGAACCCCTGCTTAAAGCCTATAGGGTTCCTTAAGCCGCTCCCGCTACCGTTAGCGCTATAGCGAGATATATTAATAGACTATATTACGCTACTCCTACTATATAACCAGAGGGGGTAGGAGTTTAGGTACGTAGTAGTAGTAGTTAACTAGCTTACAAAGATACGCTACTTTATTATAACGGCGACACTAGAGGCTGACGAGCTAGCTAACTGGTTTATTAAGCGTATGTACTCGCTCTATAGCGTACTAGAGACGATTATATCGGATAGAGGTACGTAGTTCGTTTTAGGGTTCTAGAGGGCGCTGTCGGCGCGCCTTACGATTACCCTAAGACCCTTATTAGCGTTCTACCCCTAGACAAATAGCTAGACGGAGCGGATTAACGCGGAACTAGAGTAGTACCTATAGCTATATATTAACTAGGCGTAGGATAACTAGGTTAACTAGCTCCCCCTAGCGGAGTTTATAGGGAACAATATAGTCTCTAAGATAACGGGCGTATTACCGTTCTTCGCGAATTACGGCTTTAACCTAAGGATAGGCGTAGAGCCGTTAAAGCCGTACCTACCGAATATCTTAGAGTAGTAGAAGCAGGAGTTTTTCTAGGTATTAGAGCTTACAGATCGCTTTAGGGCGATCCTCGGGAAGGTTACGGCGCTAGCAAAGTAGTTACAGGACCGCTATAAGCAGAACGCGAACCGCTATAGGGAGGACGCGCCGTAGTACCGCGTTAGCGATATAGCGATGCTTAATATATAGAACTATAAGACTAGTAGGCCGACCGCGAAGCTCGCGCTATAGTAGGAGGGCCCGTTCGAGGTTACGAAGGCTTTGTTATATATAGTAACTCTAAAGCTCCTAGCGAATATAACGATCTTCCCTACGTTCTACGTCTCGAGAGTAAGGCACTACCTAGGGTAGAGGCTAGCTAGCTAAGAGAGGGTTAACGACGACGTAAGCGCTAACCGCAGGCGCGTAGTTACACAGACTAACGAGGGCGAAGACGTAGTAGAGTAGAGGTTCGAGAAGATCGTAGGGTTCGGTAAGGCGGCGAACGGCCGCTAATAGTACTAAGTTAAGTAGGAAGGTTATAACAACCCGACTTAGTAACTAGCAACGGATCTACAGGGCTATAATAATACTATCTAGAAGTTCTATAACGCGTACCCTGAGCTCCTAGGGCCGCTATCGTAGACGCGAAGAAGGAGGGTGTAGCGGCAGGAAGCAAGGCGCTAAGCAAAAGGAACGGGCTGTAGATATAAGTATCTAAAATCGAGCGTATAGAATAGGATAGGCTCTAGATACAAGCATCTAAAATCGGGTGTTTTAGGAGCGTTTTAGATAGCTCTAGAGGCAAGTATCTAGAATTGAACGGTTAGGATAGCTCTAGATACAAGTATCTAAAATAGGGGCTATTTTTATATAGGGGGGCTTGTTTAGAGAGGGAGGGTAGTGTCACAGGCATAGCCTGTGTCATATGCTATATCATATGCTATACTATATGGTTGGCTGAGCACCCTGTAGCTAGAGGAGCGTGGCTCCACACTAGGTGGAGCTCGCCGCGCAGAGCCTTCAGCCCTCGCGAGCTCCTACGAAGGTTGCACTGTTATGCAACCTTGTTGTATACGACCGTTACAGATTGCTTAGCCTCTTTAAGATAAGCGAGATACTATTAGCAGGTTATATTCGTAATTATATTATCCGAGATTCTAACTTAGTATTCTAGAGTATAGAGGAGCGTATATATACTAAGTTACTATACCGTAAGGTTAGTCTCGTTAGTAGCGTTATAACGCTCGCGATTAATAGTAGCGATAATGACTTTACGTAGCGTATCTAGGTTCTTCTTATTAACGCTTATACCTAGAGTAAGTTACTAAGCGGCGTACCTAGTCTAGTTAGCTTAGTGCTAGATAAGGATCCTCTCTAGACTCGGGCGTTAAGGAGGGATAGGCTCTAGACCGTAAGTAGTAACTAGCTTCTTATTCTAGGCAGTTACCTTAGCAAGCTATTCCGCTTAGTCTTATACTATTAGCGTAGTAATAGCCTCTATAGTAAAGGGCGGCTAAAAACTACTAAGTATTGCCTCTTTAGTAATATCGTTCTGATCGAAACGAACGATATTATAAACGTAGAGGGTAATAGCGGCGCTTTTAATATAACGCTTCTAGATCGGCTAATCCGTAGGACCTTTAAGTAGGATGTCCGTTAGGATAGTAATATTCCCGATAGTATCTGTAGTAGTAGAAGTCTCTATTATAGAAGAACGATAGAGGTAGATAGAGATCTAGAAGATACGGCGGTACGGCGGAACGGGTAGAGAGTGGCGCTAAAGAGCGGCTTAACTTGTACGTAGGCGGGGCGACTTTGAAGGACTTCGTAGAACGGCTATATAAGAGCGGTTTAAGCGGAAAACGAGGGAAGCTATATAAGGGCTTTGGCGATAGCGATTGTAAAGAATAAGGCGGTAGGACTTGTAAGAATAGTAAAACGAGTTATAAGGATTGTAGAATAACAATACTTCTAAGCTATAATAGGTTTAGCTGCTATACAAAGGGAAACGAGCACTGGGCTTATAACTCTTATATAGGCTTATAGTAGTACTAGAAGAGTATATAGGAGAGATACGTTGTATTAATTATTATATAACGAAGGAAGAGATAGAGGAAAGAGAGTGTGTAAGAATATAGCTATATATATAATAGGAAATGAGAAACGGGGCGCTAAGTGGGTACGAAGCAGCCAATCAGAGCGGACTGCAGAGACAGGGCTAGATGGGTCGTGACAACTACTACTAACCTATTATCTAAGGTAGCTATATTAGCAGTAGCTATAGTAGCGGCACGCCTTTCCTTAGCCTTAGCCCTTAATATAGTAACTGCCTTAGTAGCTACCTTGGCCTAAGACTTAGTAATCGCCTTAGCCTAGACCTTAGTAGCTATATCCGCCGCTACCTTCTCCTTCTTCTCCTCCTGTTCTATTAAGTGCTTCGCTATAAGGCGAACCCGTTGTAATTACTATACTATTATTAGTACGTAGCGATTAATAGGAACAGAGGAGGAACTTACGCTAGCTATAGCCTCGCTACTCTACTTTATAGAGAGGAACTCTATAGCTGTCTTAACTATAAGTTCTAGTAACTTCTTATATAGATATCTAGTATATAAGTACCGAACGTAGGCCTTATCCTTACTCTTAGTATCTAGGCGAACTAAGCAAGCGCTACTTAATAACCTATATAGGGCCGAACGTAGGTAATAGTAGCAAACTATAGTATAGGACGTAAAGGTAGTAACATCCTTGTTACTATTATAACTAGGTATCTAAAAGTTAGCGCGTTAATTAATAACAACGCTTTAATCAATAGTAACGCGATTAATATACCTAGGCGTAGCAGGAACTATATCCCTCTTTCTTTTATTTAGGGTCTTTAAAACCCTAGCCTCGCTCTCTTTAATAGGAGCGGCATTGTCGGCGCTAACGGTAACGACCTCTTCTTCTTCCTCTTCTTCTTCGCGCGCCGTATATAGATTCGCGCGTCTAGCTACGTAGGCTTTCTCTAATAACGCTATACGGGCGACGGAGGTAGCTATACCCTAA
Organism: Trichocladium antarcticum; assembly: GCA_033297235.1. NCBI lineage: Eukaryota > Fungi > Ascomycota > Sordariomycetes > Sordariales > Chaetomiaceae > Trichocladium > Trichocladium antarcticum. Next base: position 1,166,597 of record MU853405.1, read on the forward strand.
GTATTTGGAGCTATTGTTGTTTTTATTATTATTATAGTTATAGTTAGAGGGGTCGGTAGCGGATTGTTTGTTTTTTGTTATTATAGGATAGTTTAGATTTAACTTCGTAAAATAGGCGACTAAAGATCGTATATAACTAACCGATATAACTACGTTCTAATTAGCTAGGATCTATATTAGAATATTTTCGATTTTATATAACGCGACGCTAGGTTATATGTTATTAACCCTACTCTAGCAATTCGAGCCTTCGACCTCCTATTTTTAGTATCTCGCCGCTACTAGCTAGCTAGGTATTCTCTTTTAGCTACTTCGTAGCTAGGGGGTATGTTACGACCTAGCCAGCCCTATCTCTATAGTCCGCTCTAATTAGCTACTTCGTACCTACTTAGCGCCCTGTTTTCCATTTCCTGTTATATATATAGCTATATTCTTATACACTCTCTCTCCTCTGTCTCTTCCTTCGATATATAATAATCAATATAACGTATCTCTCCTACATGCTCTTCTAGTGCCACTATAAGCCCACGCAAGAATATATATAGATACTTTCTAGGCTAATAGGTAGCTATCTCGCTACTTAATAGGAGCTTACGTTATCTTCGTAGCGGGAGGACTAGTACTTTAGAAGTCGAAAAAGCAAAGATTCGTAGCATTAAGCATAATAGAAGTAGAGTTTACGAATCTAACGCTAGCAGGCTAAGTAGCTATATAGGTAACGAAGATACTCTCTAAGTACAGTACTCCCTAGCTATCGCCCTAGCTCTTATATACCAATAGTTTTAACGCCTATATTATAGTAATAAATCCTAACAACGTCGCGCGTACGCGATATATCGATATCTAGTATAAGTAGATCATTAAGCAAGTTAAGAGGAAGTAGTTTAGGGTTTAGTATATAGTAGGAATTAAGATAGCTATAGATAGCTTAATGAAGCCGTTGCTAAGAGAAAAGCATACTAGATTTCTAGAGATAATAGGAATAGTAGCAAAGAGGGTCCCCTAGGTTAATTAAGTAGAAAAGCTACATCTAGAAGGAAGGAAGATATAATAACACTAACAATTTGTACTTATTAGTTAGTTAGAGAGATAGCGATAGCCTCATTAGGGGCAGCCTAGCTGTCTGTAGGGGGCTGTTATAGGTCACATAACTACAGGCCCTGCTTCCCACAGTCTTGTAGCCACCCTGGCATTCTGCCCTCTCTGCAGCAGAACACTATAACACACAATACACACACAATCACGACTTCTTCGTTCTTTCTGGTGTGTGTGGCGTCCCACACCACCTGGCCAGGGAGGGGTCCGGCAATGTCGGGCGCACAGGATCCAGGGCCCGCACGTCTGTCGCGTGCGAACGGCACCAAAGGTAGATGCTGCGCGCGCCGCCGCCGCCGCCAGAAGAAGATCGCTCCCGCTATCAGGACCCCGGAAGCTGGATTGCGTTAGCAGAGGTAATACATACTTCCACCCCAGGATGAAGCATACCCAGCACGCCCATCACGATGCCAGCCACGGCCCCGGGACGGAGATTCTTTTGCGGCATGGGAGAAATGCCGAGGCCGTGGCTGTCAGGCGCAGCGGCATCCGAGTTCCGAGACGGTGCGCTGCCCGCTGCTGGCGTGGTAGGCAAAGGCCCATCCGTACTTGGCGCAACTCGCACCAGGGAGGTCACAATGCCGTCGATGTCTGTGCTGCTCTTCGACAGAAGTAGCTGAGGGGCTGCCCGTTTTGTCCTTGGAGCGGCGATGGTTCCCGCCCGTCGTTTGCCGCGAGCGAGGCGGACAGGAAGGCGGACGGAATGGGAAGAATCGCTGTCAGACTCGTCGTCGGTGAAGTGGGGGAGAAGAGAGCAGTGATCGTCTCCGGGCGAAGTGGCGCCAAGGAAGGGTAATCAGTCGTCGCAAGCCTCGATCGGCCACGATAACTACCCCAACCAGCCAGCCTCCAGCCAGCAACCCCGTTGTCGCGTGGTGTCGCGGGCCGCTGCATCCCTTTGCATTGTCCAGAGACGAGGACGTCCATCGAGTTCAGTTCGATTCTCTTTGTCTGGATATAATACAGATGCTCAGTGCCAAGAGTGGGCGCGCGTCTTTCGTTGCCGACGCGGGATCGACGCCGATGCTCCTCATCCAAGGACTGCAGGGGGGGTGAAGCAGAAAGAATGTCAAAGTGGGAGACCCACCGAGCAGTCAGCCCTAATACGCGGGCCTGCACTCGGCGCGATCCCTTTGTTGTTGGGACACGCGAACAGTTGCGTGTTGAATCACTGACAATCGACGCTGGGCAAATTGACGGCATACTCGGTAATCTTGGCGGTGTTGCTACTCCCAGCATGCTAACTTTGGCAATCGGCAGCGCTGGGCGTAGGTTGCCCCGCCAACCATATCATCTGCCATCATGTTCCCCTTGACTCCCCCCCTTGTCACAGAGAACAGCAACTCGCTGCTGCCGCTCCGGGGCTTTGCAGCACTGGAGCCCGTCTCATAACCAAATTGAGCTCGAGGAGACCATGTGCCGTGCGCTGTTGGGCGCGCGCCAGCAACTGAGTGGGGGTCGGCTGCATGGGGTTTCGATGAAGGGTCGTCCAAAGGCTGCGTTTCCTTGGGGACGGTACTCGGGATACGCAAAAGAAAAAGGGGCATCTGAGTGGGGGGAAACCAGGGCAAAAGTAAACTGTCCCCTCGACCGGAATCGAGCCGGTGACCTTTCGGTAGCGATAAATTCCTTTACAGCCGAACGTGATAGCCAACTACACCACAAGGGGATTCTTGTTTGTTGCGGGTGTGGAGTGGAATCTCGGCTTTTCTGGATGCCAGGGCTGTGCTCTGTGGTCCATCCGGTGGAGCAGGGTAGGGCTTATGGTTGATGGCCCACCGGTCTCGAGCCTGTTTGAGGGAGACGCGTAGAAATGTGCAAAAAGTCTGACCAGCCCCCTCATGATGAGGGGGGGTCGGCGGCAAAAGATAGGGGCCACCCGGGGATTGAACCCGGGACCTCTCGCAACGATGCTTCAGGTTGTAACCCTAAGCGAGAATCATACCACTAGACCAGCGGCCCTTGTTGGGTTGTTGATGCTGAAGTGCGGTATGAGGGCACATGAATGACCCCATTTCATCAGAGGCACTAGAGGCTGATGTCTTTCTGAGTCTCTCATCCTGGAGGTGGTTGAGTCGAGTGATGGTGTAGGGGAAGTCAGCTGCAGTGGGGGTCAGGAGTCGAGTCTCCCTAGACTGGATCTCGTTGTTGTAGAAAGCTGAAGGTCTTTCTGTCTGAGGGGAGTGGTGTTTCCAGTTAGCTTTGCGACTATGCAGTGTGTGAATCATACCTAAAGAACCAACAGATAAAGCAACTTTTGCTGGTTCATCTTTTGTACCAATCGGTAGCTTATGAACTCAGAATTGGGTTTGCATTCAACAGAGAAACTGCCGAGCTCCAAGTTTAGCGTGGTTCGGTCCCCACGAGCATTACGCGTCGTTGTGCTTAGTTGCTGGGTGAACCTTCCTGGCCACATATCGATAGGTGGATTTACCGTGAACAGCTACTATGCTCGGAATTTCCGACGCGTCGCTGTGTAGCCGTGACTACCCCGCCAGTACTTCTACCCTCTCGCCCAACCATCAGAAACCTCCTCTCCGCTCCCCCCATCACCGACTTCATCAGTTTTCCCATCAACTGCAACTCGGTCAACTTGTGAACTCAACGAAGCCAAATCCACTTTCCCAACTCTTCCCGTCCAACTCTCTGCGTCCCCAACAACACCATGGACAAACACAGGAGGCACAGGCACCCCAGCCAGAATCCCATCACCAGAACCCCTCCGGTCCGAATTGCCGAGACCGACTGGGACGCACATGCCCGACACTACATCGCGACGATGGTCGGCCGGGGGCTGAGTCTCACTCATATTCGCCAGCTCAGCCTCTGGACGCTGTACCATAGCAACGGGGCGCGCCTGGACGCCGCACAGGACGAGTTCAGGCTCAAGGTCCACACCTCTGTTGTCGACCAGATCCAGAAGAAGCTGATTGCGTCGTCCACGGCACGAGCTTCTGCCGCCGAACTGCAAAAGCGAGCTGCGGGTGCGGCTAAGAAGGGCTAAGCAACAACGAGCCTGGCACGAACAAGTTCACCATTTGCGAGCGAGCAGACACGACAAAGTCTTTGTGGTCTTTTGGGATGGCGGGGGTGGATAAAGGATGCAGGCGTTGACAGTTTGCCATGATGGGAAGGATCGGTTGTTCTGGGAGTGAAGCCGTCTTCACGTGGTTGGTCAGCAAGTTGGGAAGAGTGCCAGGGCAGCAAGCTGATAGGATCTCTAACAGACCATATGGCAATATACCGGGCGCGTTCTCTTCTCGATGAGGCCTTCCCAAACAAATCACAAGTTTGGCAAATTGAAACCGATTAATGGAGTTTCGACATTTATTCAATTCCTGTCATGGGCGTCGCGACCCTCAGTTGGTGCTACTCCTGCCCCCCTGGTCCTTTCCTTTGCTCTGCCCTGCGCTTGCATTCTCCCCCTGAAGGCCCGCCCCTTTTTCCGGCTCCGGCATAGGCGCCGTCTTGTCTGCGCGGGCTACTCGGGTTGACTGACAGAGACTTGTTAGCCCTAGCCCAGAACACCCACGGTACACAGAGAACACGGCCGACTCACTTCTTCTTTGCCAGCACCGTGAACGATGTTGTGGCCGGCTTCAGTCGCGTTGTCGGACGACCCGTCTCCCTGGCGAGGCATGATGTCTGATATGTGACTGGAAAATACAATGGGTTGGTGGTTTTGAAGTTGTTTACCCGGTTTAGCTCAAGCTGGACGTGGTGAATGGGTTGAGATGATATGGTGGGTATGGTTCAAAAGACTATCTTCCTGCTCGGCGAGTAGAACGCTCTTATACGTCGTCCAACCCTCGTTTGACGTCATCTCGTCCCTCGTCTTCAACGTCATGATGTCAATCGACTAGGGGCTTGGAGCCCGCTGTCGCGGGCTCGCACAGTTTAACTTATTTCGGGGGCTTAGCAAGGCCACACTCTTTTCCCTACATACCTACACAACAACGCCACTACCAAGTCGCCGCTATTGAAGCTATTACGCGACTTAGTATTAATACGGAGCGTCAAGTCTACATGAGTCCCAAAACCCAAATCATGTCACTAGGTTTACCCCGCCGTGCCTAAAGACCTCTATCCATTTTCGCTTTTAACGATT
>MU853405.1:1180072-1193598 GCA_033297235.1 Trichocladium antarcticum
AGCCTACGTAGCTACACCTAGCTCCTAGCAACGTAGCCTACGTAGCTACACCTAGCTCCTAGCAACGTAGCCTACGCGGCTACACCTAGCTCCTAGCAACGTAGCCTATTATCACGGGTGGTAAATGCCCAATGTTAGGGTACGTATATATTCGATGTGGTTGTACGAGGAACTCAAGATAGTAGGTGTGGCCCGCCGGGGATAAGCCCTGCGTAGCGGGCTCTATATGCTACAGGCTCTACAGGCCCCACATCGCACAACCGCTCCACAATGGCCATACGGCCCGCAATGGCTATATAGCCATATATCACGGCTAGACCCGTAACACTACCCTCCCTTAAAACAAGCCTCCTCTTTAAATCAAGCCTACGGTTCGAACGCTCGAATCGTAGCTTTAGTTCCTTCTCGGCACCTACGCTAGGGGCCCTGGCTTGTTCGGATTAGCATCGTGGAACTTCCAAATAGCATCATCGTAGCCGCGTAGATCCGTTGCTAGCTACTAAGTCGGCTAGGCGTAGCCCTCCTACTTAACTAGGTATTGCTACCTCCTATTCTCTACCTTCCTAAAGTCTCGAATCTCTTTAAATCTCTATTTAACTACTTCGACGCTATTGTCCTAGCGCCTTACTTCCCTACTACAGTTCGCCCTTATATCTCTCTATACGTTAGCTTGCCCTAGGATTCCCTACTCGCCCTACTATAGCCGAACTAGTAATACGTAGAACGTATCGAATATCTTTATATTCGCTAGAAGGCGTAGCGTCACTACGTATAACGCTGCTTTAGTAACTTCGAATAGTCCCTCCTAGCGTAGTTCGAGCTTCTTCGTTAGGCGCCCCGTCTTGTAATACCGTATATTAAGCATTACCTTATTGCCGATTCTATAGACTAGGGCGTCGCTACGTTTAGCGTTCGCGTTAATCTTGTAACGGTCCTACGCTTGCCTCGCTAGTACCTTCGCTATATCTAGTACTACTTTAAAGTATATAGATATCTCTATCGCCTAGAAAAACTCCCTTTTCTAAGCTTCTAAGAGTTCTAGTAGGTATAGTCTACTCGGTTCTACGCCTATATATAGGTAGAAACCGTAGTTCGTAAAGAAGGGCGATACTCCCGTTATCTCTAACGATATATTGTTCCCTACAAACTCTATAAGCGGTACCTAATCCGCCTAGTTATCCTATACCTAGTTGACGAAAAGGCGCAAATACTGCTCTAACTCTACGTTAATCCGTTTAGTCTAGCTATTCGTTTGTAGGTAGAACGCTAATAATAGTTTTAGAGTTACCGCTAATCTCGACGATAGTATTCTCTAGAACGTTGAAACGAACTATATACCTCTATCTAATATAATCGTCTCGGGTAGGCCGTATAGGCTATAGACCTATTCTATAAAGCGGTCCGTTAACTTATCTACTTCTAAGGTCTCTATTAGGATAAAGTAGCGTATTTTCGTTAGTCGGTCTACTACTACTACGATATAGTTAAAGGTACGGTTTCTCCTTATATATAGTAGAAGTAGTATAATATAATCTACTAATATATCTCGCTATAGTAAGAGTAGTACTAGCAGCGGCTTTAGAAAGCCTATTAGTAGCGCCTTTAGCGTTTTCGTCTTATTATATAGCAAGTAGGCGTTATAGTAGTTGCGGATTATACTAGTTATCCTGGTCTACTAGTATTTCCGGTTTATTAGATTAATAGTCTTGGTCCTCCTAGGGTAGCCCCTAGGTCCTAATACGTAAGTTCGGTAGATTAGCTATAGCTATATTTCGTCGTTGTCTAGGTTAATAAGTATCCTCCCCCGGTAGTAAGCCTTACCTACAATAGCTTAGTACTCCGCGTATAGCACTTTAAGCTTCGTTTTTATATCCTTTAGCTACGCTCTAGTTCTAGGGTCTGCTAACGCCTTAAGCGTTACCTTTAGTAGATCCAAGCTTATATATATCTCGTTTAGCAGATCGTTAATATACCTAGATAGGTCTAACTAGTTAACTATAATCGCCTCGTTATATAGTCTTAGTAGTTTAAATATCTCTAGATCGAACCGGTTAGGGTCGATTAGTAGCCTCTTACGGTTCCGGAGTCGGTTATCCTCTACGCCCTATAGCATATGTTCTAGCTTGTAGCTTAGCGTATCTAGCATTGCGTTTGCCGATCCTAGCTAGTAGATAATACGGAAGTTAAATCGTAATAGGAATTCGGACCACTATATATACCTTAGGGATAGTTGCTTCGTCGTTATAAAGGTCTAAAGGTTCTTATAGTCCGTAATAATATTAAACTAGCTGTTTGCTCCCTCTAGTTCTAGTCGCCATTCCTCTAGTACCTTAATTACCGCTAATAGCTCCTTATTATAGATATCGTAATTACATTCCTATACTAAGTACTTTGCGCTAAAGTAGGCTACTAGGTGCTAGTCGCTATTATCGTCTTACTATAGTAACGTTCTACCTACTAACTAGTCTAAAGCGTTAGTTTCAACGACTATAGGCTTATCCTAGTTATAGATCCTTAGCGCTAGTACCGTCGAGAAGTACGTTTTTAGTTGTTCGAAAGCTAGATAGTATAGTCTGCTCTATTCCTAGCTTATTGTCTTCTTCGTAAGGTCGTAAAGTAGCTATACTACTCCTAAGAAGTTCTTAATAAATCGTTAGTAGAAGTTCGCGAAGCCTAAGAACCGTTGTGGCTACTACCTTGTTATTAGCGGTTCCTAGGATACAATAGCTACTACCTTCTCTTTGTCTATATCGATACCGCCTAGCGTAATAATCAGGCCTAGGTATTTCGTTCTTATAGTATAGAATTCGCACTTATTAATATCAACCTAGAGCCCTACCTAGTACAGTCTCTTTAGCACCTCCTTCACTTGCTTAACATAGTCTGCTATATTCGTAGAGTAGATTAGTATATCGTCTAGGTACGCTATAGCGTATACGTCTAGTATATTGTATAGCGTGTTATTAATATAGTGCTAAAACGTAGCGGGCGCTCCCTATAGCCCGAACGGCGTAACCAGCGATTCGTAAAGGCTAAATCGTATTACAAACGCTATTAACTATTTGTAGCCTTCCGCTACTTAGACTCTATTAAACGCCGCGATAATATCTAGCTTTATAAAGATCTACGCTCTATAGATAGAATCGAGTGTTTCCTTAATTAGTAGTATTAGATATCGACTCTTTATTAAAACGTTATTTAGACCTTAGAAGTTAGCGTAAATCTATACTCTACCTCCTAGCTTCTAGGCGAGTAGTAAAGGCGCTCCTATACTTGATTTTATTAGTTAGATAAAGCCTTTCGTTAGGTAGTTATCTAGCTAGCGCTTAACTATACGTAGTTCTATTAGTAAGAACGGTCTATTCCTTAAGAATAGTAGCTTACTTCCTAGTATTAGCTTGATTTTATAGTTATATAATCTATATAGTAGTAGCGTATCTACCTTCTAAGGAAGAAAAGTCTTGAACGTATCGCGATACTCCGCCGATAGGCGTTTCAAGATATCTACTACCGTTAGCTAGGGTTTATTACTCTTCTCGAAGAATTTCCAAGCGTCCTCCTCTATAATCCTATAAGTCGTCTCTACGTTACTCTAGAGGGCGTTTACAAACTCGTAGTACCGTTCTAGGAGTACCGAAGTATAGTCCCCTAGTAAGCCCTTACAGTTTAATATCCGCTTGTAAAAGTCGTCTAGTAGGGCGTAAAGCGCGGCCCTCTCCTTATCCTTCTTCTCGTTTAGTATTGCTTGTTCTAGTTAGTCGACCGTTACGTACATTACCGTTATACCCTTCTAGCGGCAGAAAAGTATAAAGTTTAGCGCGTTTAGTATCTTAATATCGTTCTTGTTAATCGCCTTGTTATATAATAGTAGCTTCGGGAGTCGTTTCGGTAGTAGCAGCGCCTATAGGTACCTACGCCCGTTTACCATTTTCGCTAGTTATAGCCTCCTTGTAAGCTTATTCGGAATAACTACTACTTTTAATCCTAGTAGGGATAAGGTCTACTATAGTCCGTTCTCGAACGCTCTCTAATAGCGTTGCAATAGGGATAACCTTCTCTTCCTCTTCTTCTACAGGTTCTCTAGACCCTGGTTATACTCCCTATCCTCTAGTTCCCCCTTATCCAGGACTTCCTCGACCGATGCTTAGTAATTCGTAGTGTTTTTTATAGTTATAGGTTCTGCGGTTATAGGTTCTGTAGTTATAGGCTTCGCTTATAGTGCCGTTAGCTTAGTTATATATCCTAGTAAGTAACGTTACTCTCGGTAACGCTCCCTAAACGTAAGCTTTAGGTCCGCCTAGTTAATTGTTAGGTTGTATCTTCTTAGCTATAGGAGGCCTAGAATAATCGGATTGTCTTTCGCTAGTATAGTAATAAAGAACCGAAGCTTCTCCCTATACTAGCTAATCCTTAGTTCTAGTACTATACTCTATTCGATCTATAACTTTAGTACGCTATTAGCTAAGTAAAGTAGCTTCCTCGTTTCTAGTCTACTTAATAGTATATCGTTACATACTACGAAACTAAAGTCTATAAAGGTAAGACCTATATAGCCTAAATCTACAAGCGCTATATACGCTATCTTACGCTTGCTTATTACAATATAGGAGGATAATAGGATTAAATTAGCTATCTAACCGATAGCGCTAATAACTAAATCGCTACTACCTCCCCTATAATAGCCTCCGTACCCCTATATACGTCTTCGCGTAGAGGCTAGGTATTTCCCTAGTACTATTATTACTATTCTAGGTCTTCTATACTCTATTTAGGTTCGTAGTACTTAGTATTGTCGTAACCAACTTCTCCTAGAACGTAGCCTTAGTCTATAAATTGCACGTAGTATACGCCGCGGCCTCCGCCGTTATTACTAAAGTTCTAGTTGTTATTGCTAAAGTTCTAGTTGTTATTATTCTATCGATATAGGTATCCGCCGCCGCCGCGGCCTCCGCCGCCTCCGAATCCGCCGTTGTAGTTGTTCTAGTTCGGGCTGCTATTATTATTCTAGTTCGAGCCGCTATTATTGCCGAATCCGCCGTTATTGCCGAATCCGCCGTTGTTGCCGAATCTACTATAGTTACTGCGGCTGCCCCGCTACCCTCTACCTCTAGCGCCTAGGTTATTCTAGGCTTACTTGCCTTTCTCTATATATTTCGCTACAATGTAGCCCCTTATACTATAGAGGAAACAGAGACCTATAGCTATATACTACTCCCTCTCTAAGTTAGAGAGTTATAAGATAGTTACCTTATCCTTAGTAGTAGTTACCTAGTTAACGTCTATAGCGTTCGGGTCCTTACCTTCCTTTTCAGTATTATAGCTATTATAGTAGTTTAGCTTATTAGTCTTCTTTAAGTGTTCCTCTATTTCAAGGTTATTAGCCTAGGCCTAGGCTATAGTAACCTATCCCTAGAAGTTATCCCGAGCTAGGAGGTTCGTCTATAGTAGGATTAGGTCCTACATTAGCTTCGAAAGCTTCTCTCTTAGCGCGCGTACGTAGGTAGCGTTATCCTAGTTACTTAGGTTATAGAGGTTCGAGAACTCTATAATAAAGTCTATAAACTTCGCGTACTTATCCTTCTACGCTATTTTACGTAGCTTATTCTTTACGTTAGCTACTAGATCTATCGTTACGTACTTCTTAGAAAAGAACTTAATAAACTTGTCGGTAGTTATCTATACCTAGGCTTACTTATCGCCTAGATTCGTAATAATAGTATCGATATAGTTGCTAATTCCTACGGCCGCGATTCCCTCTAGTAGCGAAGCTACGTAGAGGATCTTCGCTTTCTTAGTTACATATTCTAGCGGCCTTATAGCCTATCGCGCTATAATCAGCGTCTTCTACATTCTAAATTATATAGTTCGCTTCGCTAAGTCCCGCTTAGAGCCCGAGAACGTAGATACGTACAGTATACTACCCTCTCTAGCACCGCCGCCGCTACCGCCTAGCTTCCTAGACTCGATTAGCCTTGTTAAAACGTTATTCTCTATATATAGTACTATAGCCTTCTCGTTCGCCTCGTTCGCCCTAACTATCTGTAACGGTCGTATACAACAAGGTTGCACAACAGTGCAACCTTCGTAGGAGCTCGCGAGGGCTGAAGGCTCTACGTAGCGAGCTCCACCTAGTATGGAGCCACGCTCCTCTAGCTACAGAGTGCTTAGCCAACCATATAGCATAGCATATAACATAGCATATAACACAGGCTATACCTATAACACTACCCTCCCTCTCTAAACAAGCCCCCTATATAAAAATAGCCCTCTATCCTAGGTGCTCGCATCCGGAGTTAGAGTTATCTTAGCGCCTACCCTAGCGCTGCGCCTTCCTTCTCCGCGTCTATAATAGCGGGCCCGGAAGCTCGGGGTATATATTGTAGAACTCCTAGATAGCGTTATTATAGCTGCGTAGATCCGTTGTAGGTTACTAAGTTAGGTTGTTATAACCTTCCTACTTAACTTGGTACTACTAGCGACTATTCGCCGCCTTACTAAACCCTACGATCCTCTTAAACCTCTACTCTACTATATCTTCGCCTTCGTTAGTCCGTGTAACAACGCGCCTGTAGTTAGCGCTTATATCGTTATTAGCCTTCTCTTAGCTAGCTAGCCCCTTGCCTAGGTAGCGCCTTACTCTCGAGACGTAGAACGTAGGGAAGATTGTTATATTCGCTAGGAGCTTTAGAGTTACTATATATAACGAGGCCTTTATAACCTTGAACAGGCCCTCCTACCGCGGCGTAAGCTTTACGGTTAGCCTACTAGTCTTGTAGTTCTATATATCGAGCATCGCCCTATCGCTAACGCAGTACTATAGCGTATCTTCCCTATAGCGGTTTACGTTCTGTTCGTAGCGGTCCTGTAACTGCTTTACTAGCGCTATAACCTTCCCGAGGATCGCCCTAAAGCGGTCCGTAAGCTCTAATACCTAGAAAAACTCCCGCTTCTACTACTCCGAGATATTCGGTAGGTACAGTTTCGACAGCTCTATACTTATCCTAGGGTTAAAGCTGTAATTCGCGAAGAATAGTAATATACCCGTTGTCTTAGAGACTATATTATTCCCTATAAACTCCGCTAGGGGGAGCTAGTTAATCTAGTTATCCTACGCCTAGTCGATATATAGCTATAGGTACTGCTCTAGTTCCGCGTTAATCCGCTCCGTCTAGCTGTTTATCTAGGGGTAGAACGCTAATAAGGGTTTTAGGGTAATCGTAAGGCGCGCTAATAGCGCCCTCTAGAACCCTAAAACGAACTATATACCTCTATCCGACACGATCGTCTCTAGTACGCTATAGAGCGAGTATACGCGCTTAATGAACTAGTTAGCTAGCTCGTTAGCCTCTAGTGTCGCCGTTATAATAAAGTAGCGTATCTTTATAAGCCGGTTAACTACTACTACTATATACCTAAACTCCTACCCCCTCCGTTTATATAGCGGGAGCGGCGTAATATAGTCTACCGATATATCTTACTATGGCGCTAACGGTAGCGGGAGCGGCTTAAGGAACCCTATAGGCTTCGAGCGGGGGTTCTTTATCTTAAAGTATAGCGTATAGGCTCCTACGAACGTCCTTACTAATATACTTATCCCTAGCTACTAGTAGACCCTATTTATTAGGTTAAGCGTCTTCGTCCTCCCTAGGTACCTGCTAGGCCCTAACGCGTATATCTAGTAGATAAGCTGCAAATAGAGCTCTATATCGCCCGGGTTAATTATTATCTTACTATAGTAGAACGCCCTGCCCGAGACTAACTTGTACTTAGTGAACGGCACTTTTAGCTCCTGCTTAATCTTACTTAGCTAGGCGCGTACCTCCTAGTCGCTAAGCGCCTCTACTATATCTACTATAAACAGTAAGGTCGTATAGCTCTCCGCAATAAGGTCGTTAGCGTAGCGCGAAACGTTAAGGCTAAAGAGCTCTAGTATCTCGCCTAGTAGCTTAGCGTTGTATTTGCTACTAAAGGTCTTTAGGTTAAACTTACTTAGGTCGATTAGGGGGCACCGCCTATTCTATAGCCTATTATCTTTAACGTCTTTTAGTATAAACTCTAGCTTCCTACTAAGCGCGTCGGGGCGGCCGTTTACTATACCTAGGCAGTAGATAATCTAGAAGTCAAAGCGCGACAAGAACTCCAACTAGCGTATATAGTGTAGCGACAGCTACTTCGTTATACCGAAGGTCTGTAGGTTCTTATAATCTATAATAATATCGAACCTCTTAGCTATACCTTCAAGCTCGAGGCGCTATTCCTTAAGCGCCTTAACGATCGTAAGAAGCTCCTTATTATAGATGTTGTAGTTACACTCGGCTATAGTATACTTCGCCAAGAAGTAAGTAACCGGATGCAACTCGCTATTATCCCCCTCCTATAGTAGCGCTCTACCTACTAACTAGTCTAACGTATTAACTTCTACTACCGCTCGCTTCTCCTAGTTATATATCCGTAGTACCGGTGCCGTAATAAAGTATACTTTTAGGCGCTAGAAAGCTACCTTGTACTGCTCGGACTACTCCTAGTCTACCGTCTTCTTTGTAAGCTCGTATAGCGGCTATACGTAGCTCGAAAAACCTTGTATAAATCGGCGGTAGAAGTTCGCGAACCCTAAGAACCGCTAGAGGTACCTCCTTGTCTCTAGAGCCTCCTAATTACGTACCGCTTCGACCTTATCTAGGTCTATCTCAATGCCCCTAGGCGTAATAATAAGCCCTAGGTACTTCGTCCGCTTTATATAGAATTCGCACTTATCGATATCTACCTATAGGCCTATATTAATTATACGCTTTAGTACCTCCCTAACTTGCTTAATATACTCCTCGAGCGTACTAGAGTAGACTAGGATATTGTCTAGGTACGCCGTTATATAGTTATCTAGAGCGTTATAGAGGATGTCGTTTATATAATGCTAGAAGGTAGCGGGTACGCCCTATAGGCCGAACGGCGTAACTAGCGTCTTATATAGGCCGAATCTTATAATAAACGCTATAAGCTACTTATAGCCCGGTGCTACGTATACTTAGTTAAACGCTACGATTACGTTAAGCTTTATAAAGATCTTCGCCTTGTAGATAGAGTCTAGGGTCTCCTAGATTAGTAGGATAGGGTACCGGCTTTTTAGCGTCGCGTTGTTAATACTATAGTAGTCGATATAGATCCTAATACCTTTGCCTAGCTTCTAGGCTATAAGGATAGGCAATAAGGCGCTCGAGCGTAAGGGCTAGATAAACCCCTTTACAAGGTTATTGTCGAGCTAGCGCTTTAGTATATATAGCTCTATTAGTAACATCGGGCGATTCCTTAAGTATAGGACTACGCTCCTTAGGAGTAGCTCGATCCTATAGTTATATATATAGTAGAGGGGTAAGATATTAGCGTCCTATAGGACGAAGGTAGCTACTAGGTCTTAGTATTCCTTTGGTAGGCGCGCCTTAATCTCGTCTAAAGTAGGCGCTAGTCTATCCGCCTTGTCGAAGAACTTCTTAGAATCCTCCTCTATAATCTTATTAAGCTTCTCGTCCCTTTTAGCAAGCGCGTCGATAAAGCTATAGAACCTTGCTAGGAGTATCGACTTCGTATATTCTAGTATACTCTCTTAACTTAGTAGGTCCTTAAAAAACTACTTAGGTAGAACTAGTATATAGTCTCTCTTCTTAGCCTCTACCGCTCTCTCTAGCTCGCCTATTATAGTCTATATAACTACTACGCCCTTCTATTAGTATACTACTAGGAAGCTCGCTCCGTTTAGGATCTTCGTATTATCCTAGCGGATCTTCCCCTATATTTAACTAAGTAGGGGTAGGGCGTAGAGGGGGGAACAGGGTCTAGGGGGTAGTCTCCTAGCGCTAGCTACTACCTCTACTAGCCTCGGTAATATAGGGGGCGGCGCTTCGACTAGTACGCCTATCGCTCCTAGCAGTACGAGCGTCCCCTGTAGGTCGGCCTACGCGCCTCCCTAGGACGTAGCTCTCTACCGTCTATAGGCCCGTCTCCGCCTATCGGACCGCCTAGCTCTCTTATAGTTAGAGAGCTTGCTTGTAGCGATAATAACCTCGTCGTCGTTACTAGAGATACTATAGTCGTTATCTTCGGGTACGTCCTCTAATATTATATAGTACCGCTCGCTATTCCTAGAGGGTAGGGGTACCTCTAGCTAGCCTACCTACCAAGCGACCTAGCTCCTAATATACTCTAGTAGGCACCTCCCGTAGTAGTGCTCTGTAAATTCGAGCTATAGGGTCTCCTAGTCGATCCGTAGGTTATACTTCTGTAGCTACAGGAGGCCTAAGATCACTAGGGTCTCCTTTACAAGCGTTGTAACGAAACATACCAGGGTCTCCTAGTAGTTACTAACGACTAGCGTAAGCGCTACTAAGTACTCGATCTAGCGCGAGAACCCTCCGTCGGCTAGAAATAGCGGCTGCTATACCGCTAGCCTCTCTAGTAGTAGCCTATTTATAACCGCAAAGCTAAAATCCACGAACGCTAGACCTGTATAACCTAAGTCTATAAGTGCTATATACTCTATATTGCGCCTACTAACCGCTAGGTACAATAATAAAAGAATAGATTTAGCGCTACTACCTATGGCACTAATAACTAAACTATCTCCCTATCCCTCCTATAGCTAGTAGTACCCCTTCTATAAGCGATAGTTTATAAGAGCTCCTTATTTCCCTAGTCGTTATATAAGAAGCTGAAACTAAGGGGTTACTCTATACTCTAGTAAGCGCTATAGTCCTCCTACTCGTCTACCTCCCTAACGACAAAACCGCTCTAGTTAAGGGCGTCTATAAAACATATAGCAAGCCCGCCTTAACCCCTCTAATAGGCCCTAGCGTAGCTGCTTACGCCGCTACAAGCTAGGAGGCCCCTAGAGGGGGTTTGACTAAAGCCTTGCTAAGTAGGCTACTACTATCCCTAAGGCTACTGCTATCTCTATACGCCGCCGTAGCCCTACGCTCCGCTATAGCCCTGCGCTCTACCGTAGCCCTACGCTCCGCCGTAGCCCTACGCTCCGCCGTAGCCCTGCGCCCCGCTATAGCCTTACGCGCCGCCGTAGCCCTATACCCCGCTATAGCCCTACGCGCCGCTATAGCCCTACGCGCCTCTACGCTATAGCTAGCCGCCGCAGCTACTACAGCCTCCTTAGCCGGCCCGGCAATACCTTAAGATATAGTCGCTGGCGCCGCACTTGAAGTATAGGCCGCTAGCCCTACGGCGCTCCTTTTCTTACGGTATAAGCGCGGCTAGGGTAATAGCGTCGATCTCTATAGCGTCAGGATCCTAGGCTCTCCTAGTACCTTCGCTACTGCTACTATAATATATAACGAGCGCGCCGTTGCCGCTATAGATCTTCTTCCTAAAGTCCTCTGTATCTAAGTTTGTAGATAGGGTCTAGGCTATCTCGGCCTACACGTCGAAGTCGTCCGACGCTAGTAGCCTAACCTATAATATAAACGTAGCCGAAAGGTAGGCTAAGATCCGTTCTCTAAATATACGGACCTATATTACGCTCTTGATATTAGTAGTATCGGCTAGGTTCGAGAACTCCGTTAGGAAGTCGTTAAAGTTCGCGAACTTATTCTTCTAGACGAGTATATAGAGCTAGTTCGTAGCTACTATAGCGACGTTATAGGTTATATACCGCTTCTCGAGGTTATTTAGGAACTTAGTCCTAGTCTTCTAGTACTAGCGCCTATCGTTATCTAGGTAGTTCTCGATCGTCTAGAGCTTCGACTTAACCGCGTAGCTTACGTTACTACCGAGCATTACCTTAGCGTATAGGATCTTCGTACGCTTAGTTAAGAACTTACAAGGGCGTATTCTCTAGTGCCCCTAGACCTTATCTAACTAGTCGTCGAATAGGGTAGTCCGCTTAATAGTATCCTTCTCCTCCCCTATAAACGGTATCAGGTAAAGGAGGGACATCGCAGCTAGGTCGTCCTTGTTACGGTACTAGTATAACGGCTAGCTATTACCTCTACTACCTCTAGCTAGCGCGGCGCTCGTTGCCTCGAGCGCCTATAGGGTTATTAGTCTCTGCTCCTCGAGCATCTTCGAGATTACCGCGTTCGTATACTTCTATACCTCGAGCTGTTCGTAGAGCGCCTTACCCTTAGTAACTACGTTATTAGCTATCGCCTAGGTGTTAGCAAGTATAGCAAGTATTGCCTTCTGCTCCGCTAGCGCGGCTCTTAGCTACTTACGTATAATAGCGGTACGTAACAGGCTAGCTTGCTCTAGTGCCTATATCGGCATATTGTTACTATCTTCTACTCTATCTATTATCCTAGTTCGTTAGGGTAGTTCTATAGGGGGTAGTCCTATATATTAGATGTCCTGTACGTCGGACTATAAATAGGGGTAGGGTGCTCGTTTTAACTTGTACTACGTAGTTAAGGTTAAATAAAGTCCGGTACGTTGGAAAAAAGAAGCGTTCTAGCTAGTCTAAGGTGTTCGATCTGCCTCTAACGGTCTAACTAGCTACACGTGCGAGTTAAAGGTACAACCTACTATAACGGTCGTATATAACAAGGTTGTATAACAGTATAACCTTCGTAGGAGCTCGCGAGGGCTAAAGGCTCTACGCAGCGAGCTCCACCTAGTGTGGAGCCACGCTCCTCTAGCTATAGAGTGCTCAGCCAACTACATAGCATGGCACATGACATGGCACATGACACAGGCTGTGCCTATGACACTATCTATCTCTAGATTTCCTTAGTCGCGCCTCTAAGGATATATTTAGCAAGGTTCGCTATTATCCTCTCTATTGTATTATCCTTTCTAGCTCTCTTAAGCGCTTTAAGTAGAAGGTCGTTACCTATAAACGGCCTATAGTATCCTTTAAAATAACCCTTTAGCTTCAGGTATATCTCTTCCTTTAGGGCCGTAGTAGCCTCGCTACGTATATCCTTAATAGGAATAGGCACTTAGGCTATAGAGCTTACGTCAACGTCTATAGTACTTGTTATCTTCTTTGTTTAGGTTTCTTAGGTTCAAGGGTTCGGTTTCTTAGGTTCAGGGGTTCGGTTTCTTAGGTTTAGGTTCTTAGGACTATCTTATTATTTTAGGACTAACTATCTTATTGGTTTCTTAGGTTTAGGGCGGTCGAATTGTAATTTCGGTTAGTTCGTGTAACGTAAATTCGTCGTAATCAATCGACAAGGGTCTATATATACGAACAGAAGGTACAACCAACTATTACAGGTAGTAAATGCCCAATGTTAGGGTACGTATATATTCGATATAGTTGTATAAGGAACTTAAGATAGTAGGTGTAGCCCGCTAGGGATAAGCCCTACGTAGCGGGCTCTATATGCTACAGGCTCTGCAGGCCCTACATCGCACAACCGCTCCACAATGGCCATACGGCCCGCAATGGCCATACGGCTATATGTCACGGCTAGACCCGTGACACCTATGTAGCTATACCTAGCTCCTAGCTCCTAGTAACCTGGCTGTACCTAGCTCCTAACAATGCGGCCTACCTAGCTACACCTAGCTCCTAGCAACGCGGCCTA
>MU853405.1:1200497-1213917 GCA_033297235.1 Trichocladium antarcticum
TAGCTACACCTAGCTCCTAGCAACGCAGCCTACATAGCTACACCTAGCTCCTAGCAACGCAGCCTACGTAGCTACACCTAGCTCCTAGCTCCTAGTAACCCGGCCGTACCTAGCTCCTGACAACGCGGCCTACCTAGCTATACCTAGCTCCTAATAAACCAGCCTACCTAGCTACACCTAGCTCCTAGCAACGTAGCCTACGCGGCTATACCTAGCTCCCGACAACGCAGCCTACCTAGCCACACCTAGCTCCTAGCAACGTAGCCTACGCGGCTGTACCTGGCTCCCGACAACGCGGCCTACCCGGCTACACCTAGCTCCTAGCAACGCAGCCCACGTAGCTATACCCGGTTCCCGGCAACACAGCCTACCTAGCCCTGCTTAGCTCTTAGCAATATAGCCTACGTAGCCGTACTTAGGTCCTAGAGAGAGCGTAGCAGGCTTAGCGAAAAATTAACAGCCAACTATAAATCACTAACAGCTATGTACCTTGCAATGTTAGTATCAACGGCCAAATAAGCAGGCAGCACTACCAAATTGTTAAGAAAAGATCGATGCACCTGCAAAAAAGACCATCGTAGCAACCGCGCATTTTCAAACCTAGCTGTAGTATCATATATAGAGATGGAGTGGTTTGTTCGAATGAGTAGGGTGCGGCCGGCCCGCCTTATACGCCAAGCCGCATGTAATCCCTGTGCGACCCAGATCTCCCCACACCGCGGAGCTTTGACAAGCATCCAACCCCACACACCATCACCAACAAGCTCCGATCCCGACAACAACAAACGCCGGGATGCGAGGCCGGTGGTGCTTTGCCATCCTGACGATGCCAATCATCCTCGCGACCCTCTACCAAACTCGAACAGCTCTCTTCTTCCGCACCTGGACACCACCGCTCTTCTCGCGACTGGCGTGGCCCGCGACCCGCAAGATGTCCACCTTCAACCACCCAACCCACAACATCCCAATCACCCTCCCAACAGGCCTCACCCAAGACCAACTCCTGGCCTTCCATCCCTTCACCGTAAGGCCCTCCCATCCCGACCCCTCCTTCCAGCCCCAGCCCACTAACCCCCACCCCCGCCCGACACACCCAGACCTGGCTCGCAACCCTGCAAACCTCGCTCCTCTCGCAGACCACCACCCCAGCCCACCCCTTCCACTCAGCCCCCTACGCCCTCCACAGCATCACCGTCCAGTCGCACGACCTCTTCGGCCGCCCGCCCCACGCGCGCGTGGGCTTCGTCAAGCTCACGACGCACATCGCCAACGCGGCGGGCGAGACCCTCCCCGGCGCCGTGTTCCTCCGCGGGCCGTCGGTCGCGATGCTGGTGATGCTGCTTCCGGATGATGGGCCCACAATAGCTAGGGGGGGGAAAGAGGAGGATGAGGAGGAGGAGGAGCGGTATGTGCTTCTGACGGTGCAGCCGCGGATTGCGGCGGGCAGTCTGGGGTTTGTGGAGCTGCCGGCGGGGATGGTGGACGAGGCGGGGAACTTTCGGGGGGCGGCGGCGATGGAGATTCGGGAGGAGCTGGGGATGGAGATTGCCGCGCGGGAGTTGGTGTGCCTGAGTGACTTGGTTGGCGGGGAGGGCGGGGAGGGCGGGGAAGGGGGGTTGCTGCCCTGGGCGGTGTACCCTTCTCCGGGGGGTTGCGATGAGTATGTGCCGATTTACATGCATGAGCGGCGGGTGCCGCGGGCGCAGCTGGGCGAGTGGGAGGGCAAGCTGACTGGGCTGCGGGAGCATGGGGAGAAGATCACGCTGCGGCTGGTGAGGATGAGGGACCTTTGGAGGGTTGGGGCGCGGGATGCGAAGAGTCTTGCTGCCGTGGCGCTGTGGGAGGGTCTGAGACGGGAGGGCAAGGTTTGAACGGGGGGGTTGGGTTGGTCATTCTATGGCATGGGTTCTATTTTCTCTATCCCGCCAACTATCTCTCTGCCTCGCGCCTATTACATTACGGCTGACCGACTCTAGAGCTTGAACTTCTTGGCAATCTCGATGCCCTCGGCGAGGTTGGCTATCCGCGCGTCGATGGCGTATCCTTCGGCTTCGAGCTTGATGCATTCCTCCCAGAGGGCGTCGAGTCTGATGTAAAAGACCTCGATGAACTCGCTCTCTTCAAGCGCGGGCTTCAGGTCCTGGTTCTCGGGGAGGCTCATGTCGACACTAACATGGACCATGCGGAGGTTGGTGTTGCAGAAGCCGGGGTCTGCAGACAGGTCAGAAGAGACAACGGGAATACCAAGACCAAGGACGACCTACCGTTGAACATGATGGGCGATGTCTCGAGAACCTCGGCCACATACCCAGTCTCCTCCCTGAGCTCCCGTATCGCTGCCTGCTCGGCCGTTTCGCCGGCATCAATCAGGCCTGCTGGCAGCTCGATGACGATCTTGTCTAGGGGCGGGCGGTACTGCTTCTGGAGGACAATCTCGGGACCTGCAATCCCATGGTCAGCGTTCTCGGCCGCGGCCAAGGACCATGGGGGAGCTCACCGGTCTCCTTCTCCAAGATGGCCACGATGCCTACCCCGTCGATGTCGCTATCTTTCGGCCGTGTCCGTCGCTCGGCAGACTCCCATGTCCGCGTGACGCCGTTGGCGTCTTTGTATGTCTTCCTGTTTGTTGTCAGGACCAATTCGCCGTGCCGCCGCCGTGGAAAGTCTTGTCTAGGACTCGCACTTACTTGACCAGTTTTGTCCACACCGCCTCGCTCTCGAGCTGTAATTCTCGAGGTTGGTTTCCGACGCACGCCTTGGGAGAACAGGATTGACACCGGAGTCACTTACGAGGGGCTCAGTGCGGAGAGCGCTGGCTTCACCTTTAGACATCACGACCTGTGTCGTCTTGGATGGGATGCGATAACTTTCTGGTGTAATAACTTTCTGGTGTAAGCCACTGTGTCTGATATTTTGAAGGCTGCCAAGGAATGCCCCGCACTTGCATGCGCGCACTGGACGGCGGCGGGTTGGGGAAGGCCCACTGAACCAGATCGTTCCCGCAGTGGAGCACGGCGGGCCAGTAGCCGGCGGCTTGGTTCGCCAGCTCACCTGTCTTTTCCCCTGTCGATGAGCTGGCTGGCGCCGGCTGCGCTGCTGGCGTTGTTGTGAGACGGCCTCAACAGATTCTGGACCTCGTCGACGCCTGCTGCCGGCTATCGGCCGGTGCCGACGGCTTTGAACGCGAGGTTCTCTCGATTAGGTCCAGAGTCGTCCCTGCGAATGCAACGCTGCAAGCGGAGCCCGCCGGCCATGTATGTATGTAAATACATGCTCCCGGCCGCTGTCCGTGTGCCTGGAATTGGCGCTCTCCATCGTCGCGCAGCAGCCAGGGCAGCCAATGGGCGCCGTTCCGCTCGTTGGCGTGGGTGTGTACAGGCAGGGGTTTGCTCGCACGAAGAACGATTTCGACAAACTTTTGGGCGAGATCTGAGGGCGAATCTCGTAGCAGGGTGCTGGGCCACAACCGTGCCGCCCAACAAGAGACGCCGACGTGTAGGCGGCAATCCTCAAACTGCTGCTGGCGAAGAGGGATAGATACCTGAGCGGAGGATGGCCGGGATCCATCCGGGCGTCTCACCTGCCAATCTCGGACTGGACGACGACTTCGCATCATCAGATTACGCGTTCTTAGTATTGTCCGCAGCTTCCTCTGAGGGCACAATCGTTAGTCGCTTACCATTGTCTTCTTTGTTCCGTCTTTTCTGCTTCCCCTCCCCCAACCTCATTTCCATGCCGTACCCAACGCGCAGGTAACCACCGCAATCCAACCCACGGGACCGAATCTGCCATGCCGCGATCCACCGGCCGCGGTCGCCCCGTCGACCGCATCAACACCACCCCGGCGCCAGACGACACGGAGCGCGCCCCGCTGCTCGCCGCCACCCCAACGCCAATCACCCCCTCCGCCTCCGACGAGACCACCGCCGCCGGCCGCAATCACAGTCCAGACCACGACGACAACCCCAACCCCAACACCGCAGACGGCCCCGCCAAACAGCCGGCCCCCCCGTCCTCCGCCCTCCTCCGCGAAGCCCTCCGCCCGCGCGTCCTCCTCCTGACCTTCGCCCTGCTCTTCCTCCTCGAGCTCGCCATCGGCACCATGGCCGCCCCCACCAACGCCATCATGGAAAGCATCATCTGCCGCCAGATGCACCCGCGCCTGTTTCGGCTGCCGGACGGTGCCGCTGAGGGTGGGCCGGTTGTTTCTGTTTCGGGGGGTCCTGGTGTGGTTCCTGCTGCTGTTGCTGCTGCTGCTGCTGCTGCTGCTGCTGTGGCGACTGCTGTGGCGACTGGGGATCCGGACGGGTGGAATGGGACGCGCGGCGCGCGGCACTTTGCGGGCGGCGTCGCGCTGTCGGATGACCCCGTCTGCAAGGCGCCGGATGTGCAGGGCCATCTGGCCATGCTGCGCGGGTGGCAGGCGACGTTTGACAGCGTGCCGGGGATGCTGACGGCGGTGCCGTACGGCGTGCTGTCGGACCGGTGGGGGAGGCGCGGGGTGCTGGGGCTGGGGCTGGCGGGGGTTTGGCTGGGGATGGCGTGGCTTTATGCCGTCTGTAAGTTGCTCTTGGGACGGGGGCCCGGGTGGTGGTGGTGGGTGCTGACACGGGGGGGTAGTCTACTTTTCGGACGTTGTGCCGCTGTGGACCATGTGGTTTGGGGCAGTCTTTCAGCTGTGAGCCTGCTTGTGTTTCTTCTGGCTGGCTTGTTCTGGGGGGTTTCTGGGCCACTGCTAATAAACACTCGATAGGATCGGTGGCGGCGGCCAGGTCATTGTGGCCATGTTCTACACCGCCATCGCCGACGTTGTCTCGATCGACCAGCGCGCGACCGTCTTCTTCCAGATGGCCGCCACGTTCCTCGGCTCGCAGATGATCGCCGGGCCCCTCGGCGGCGCCATGTTGGCCTGGGGCCCGTGGCCGCCGCTCCTCTTCGCCCTGGCGATCATGGTCATATGCAACCTCATCATCCTGGCCTTCCCCGAGACTGTGCACGTCCATGACCGCAACAAGACGCAGAGGGATCCGGATGCGGACGAGGATGGCACCCCCCCAGGGCTGGCCAAGCTCGCGCAAAAAGCCGGGGCCGGCCTCGCTGAGGTGCGGGATTTCGTCTTTGGCAACCAGAGCCTGGCGTTCTTGATGCTGTCCGTTGTCTTTGTGATCCTGGGCCGCTATGTCGGGGAGGTGCTGTTGCAGTACGCGACCAAGCGGTACCACTGGAGCTGGAGCTATGCATCCATGGTCCTCACGGTCCGCAGCGCGGGGAGCCTTGCCACGCTGCTTGTCCTGCTGCCCGGCGCGAGCTGGCTGTGTGTTCGGCGTCTCGGCATGTCGGCGGTGGCCAAGGATCTGATGCTGGCGCGGTGGTCGGGTGTTGTGCAGATTGTGGGGGGGCTGGTGATTGCGGCGGCAACAAACGGCTGGCTCTTCTCGGTTGGACTGACCTGGTTTGCGCTCGGCTCGGGCATGTCATCGCTCATTCGGTCGTTGCTCAACGCGCTGGTTGAGGAGCACCACGTCGGCACGGTCAACTCGCTTGTCGGCTTCCTGGAGACGTCCGGCTTGATGGTCGCTGGTCCGCTGCTCGCCAAGAGCCTCAGCGTTGGGCTGGCGCTCGGGGGTGCTTGGATCGGCCTGCCGTTTGTTGTCGCCGCACTGTTGTTTACGGTTGCGACGGCGATATTGTGGACTTTTCGGCTGCCCAACGGACGGGCGGCATGGATCGAGCCTGCGTGTTGAGGATTGTATCTAGACATTTACGTGGTACCTGTAGACTGACAGCGTGGAAGACAAGTTGGGTAGACAACACACTCGGCTACGAGACTAGCGATTTGGTATCCATCTCCTTCATTCTAGCCTCTTGAAATTCTTGAAAACGACAATCGACTCCTTCCCCAACAACAAACAAAACAGGCCCCTTTTCACCCCAGCGACGGGACCTCTGGCCCTGCTGATTGGACGCGGTGCGGGGCGCCCCGTGGTGTTGCTGACCCCCAATCTTCGCGACGGCGCAGCTTCTGCACACACTTTATGCCCTGCCGGCGCGCGTTGCGGTTGCGCCATCCCGTTACCTACTAAAAATGGGCCGGCCTGTGCATGCGCCATTTTGAGAGCCAAGCAAGCCAAAAATTCGTGTCCCACGTGGTGGGCAAGGGTCGACGCTCAGCTTGGCATGGCTCCTCGGCTTTTCCACCCCTGTTTCATGGTTTTTCATCGCAAGTGAATCGGTTGACGCTGGTCCCTCATTGGCCGAAGAGCGGGATCGCGGTCCGTTGGCAGTCCGCCCCCCCCGAACGATGCGCCGAACAGCCGGGCTGTGTCCTCTTGTCAGGCCGGCGGTATCCCTGCCCGTGCTGTGCTGGGTGGGGAACGGGAACGGTCTGGTACTGGAGAATTTTGGACGATCCACAAGCGGCAGGAGCAAAGAAACGGACTTTTTTTTTTTTTCCCTCCCCACCGCCCGTCAATTGGCAAGTTCTGTCGGGTAGTGTCCTCCGTCCTCGTGAGCATCTCCAGATCCACATTCATTTCCGGATCGCAGGTGTTTTGGCGACAGCGATCCCGAGGGTGGACCGTGGGGGGCCCGACAGCCGATATACCGGCTGTAATCTTCAAGACGGACGGGACTGACGACGCGAGCGATAAGCATTGTCGTGATCTTCGGTGGGCGGTGGGTAGGCGGTGCACTGCCTTGCTGCGCATGCTGACTGCAGGACAAGTTCGCAGCAACGGGTTTGCTGGAATGCGCTTGGATTGGCTCGCGCGCGGGAGCCATAAGGCTGGCATGTGTATGTACGTACTTGATACGACCTGTCACATTCTTATCGTCGGCCCTTGGTGAATTCGGCACTTGGGAGATCGGCGGCATTTCCGTGCTCGGCGCGGGATTCCCTGGTTGGCCATCCCGCCATGTCGTCCGCGGACCGTAGTCCGCTGTGCTTCACATGCGCGCGCGTCCGCTTCGTCCAACAAGTGGAGCTGCCATGTTTCCTCCCGCGACATCATCTCCAGCCGGAGCCAAGAAACCCCTCTAAGGGCGGTGAGCCGGCGGTGTGAGGGCGTTTGATGAGACTCCATTCTTGACAGGCTTCTGTGGCTTCTGGAAGCCTGCCTGGCCGGGATCTTCCTGGGGACGAAAATGTACAGACGAAGGAAGTGCCGAGGCGGGGTTGGACACACTCATGGCCCGCAGTCGTCCTGGTAACGTGTACGACGTACATACATAGTACAGTATCGTGACGAGACGAGAAGGATGGATGACAGATGACAGACCTTGCCAGGCTGTCACACTACGGATACCGAACATCAACCTCGGCCATGTATGTACAATCAATCGCAATCATGCCCACGTCTCGGGCCCGCTGGAGCATTTGAAACCACCTCTGTCGGGGACTTTTGCGAGGAACAGATCATGTTTTCCTTCGTTCCGGCCAATGGCTTGGGATGTACGGATAAGATACACACATACCCTGATACCCACATGTGCCGGTGCAAACGACGAAGTGGATGACGAGCCACGCTGCGGCTGATGCGGACCCCCAAGGATGATGGGCTCGGCTGGTTCCAGGCTGTCGGGTCTTATCGGCCAGGGCCGGCTCGGCCGTAAGTTTGTCTCAGCTGGCCGTGGCCAATACGCCGTGGGTTCGGAGACCGGTCCGCCCCCTTGCGAGCCCGCATTCACTCCGGTGAGTGCCCTACTGTGTAGTTACGCGAATGGTCCGAAGTTTGCCAAGCGAGATATCAGCACTCTGATTATCTTGGCGTGCCTGCAAGGCTGGCTACGTAGCACCTGGCCGATGCTTCCGGGAGCTGTATCCGAGGGCAGTCGGCTATCAGCACCTTCGCACGACTCGTTCCATGTTGAGCGCGCACCAATTGCTTGCCGACGACGTCAATAACATGTCATTTTGGCGCCCTTTCCTTCCGGCTCCCACAGCAACCGTTTCCCGGCCGTGCTGTGCCACCTTCAGTACCCCGCCTGCCGCCCTGCCGCCCTCAAGCTGCAGACCGACGGCTGAGTATCAGTCATTCACCTTGGACCTCGACCTTGACAATCGCCATGTCGCAGTCGGTACCGCCGAAAATGCAGCGTCTTCATCCCCGACGTTTTGAATAGGCGCCGTGGCCGCAGTGCACATCGTCGTCCCGTCTTGCGTAGTATCGTTGTCCGGTTGATTCAGAGCGCGCGCCAGTGTTAAGCGCTGATGTTCCGCCGGCACATACGATAGCAGTTGATCTTTGCCGTTACCGTGCTGCCCCCCCCCCCGCGAAGTGCCAACAGAACCTGACAGGGAATGGAACGACATGTCCACGATCCTGCACGACGCGCTTCACCCTGCTTACACCCGGCGCTGCCTGATCACCGCCCGAACGCATCCGGCTGCGCCGTATTCATGCCAGCCTGGTTACTTTCAGACACGAACGAAATGCCTCCCGTGACTCATGGCGGGAATCTAGCAGCGTGCCGAAACGTGGGCGCCAGCGGGGTGACACTGCGGGTTGCCCAAAGCGGGAAGACAAGCCCTGGGCGCCAGCCTCGGCGCTACTGCACAGGGCAAGATCACCACGTTGTTGCTCCCACACCGGCAGGCTGGGATGGCATCATGTTTCGTCACAGGTCCGTCAGACCTGACCTGCCTGCAGCCTGCGGGAGTGCGGGGAAAAGGATAGCCCTGTGGCGCCCAACGAGTGGGGATGGATGGACGGACCTCACCCCCGTATCCGTACTGCGTACTCTGTACTTCACCATGGCTTTGATGAATCTGCTGTTGGCGCTGTCGGAGGAATTAGCCGGCGCCTGTACGGAGTAGCGTATCCGTATTTCGCAGTAGCTGCTCGCTACCTCGGGTGAAGGTGGCGCTGCAAGCCGTCGGTAGTCCGGAGGCTGGAGTATTACTGACGCGCAGCGGCGAGCGGGAATGCCGGCATTCACCGCTGTGTATCCGTAAAAAGGAGAGCATCAGAGCATCAGAGAAAGGGGAACAGCAGGGAAAACGCAACGCCTGGGGTGGATCGCCCACCCCTCGACCGCCCTTGATTGGCGTTCCCCGTCTTCCCCAGGAACAAAGGGATGATGCGATCGGGGTTGCAAAACCCACGCCTTTCCGGTCTATGATCTGGCATCTGGGATGCCCAAAGTGAGGTGTGTTGCATCCACCCCACGCTTATAAGACGTGGCAGTTTCGCGCGCACGCCGTAGAGATACATACGAGACAGGGTTGTTCCGCGAAAAGGGGGGCCGCCTGACCTCCTCACCGGACCTGCGTCGGCCGCTCACCAGATTTCCCGATTCAGGAACGGCCCTCTCAGCGCCAAACGTTGTTTTCTGAAACAGCGCTTCAGGACGATCTTCCCCAGGCGCCTCGGCAGATATGCAGAGGAGCTCGACCTGTATGTATGTACATTAATACATCTGTACATACATCTGTACATACCCGGGGAAGAAACATCTTGGACCTTGGAAGTCAGACCGCCAGTGTCTGTAGGGTACCCCTGAAAGTGGTGATGAACTCTCAAAATTTCAGAGGGCGCCCCTGTTGAGACGAAAATACACATTCCCAACCGCCGCTGGCGATGGCCACTGGCCAGGCTGGCCGTAAGCCATCACCCACCGGCCCCCCTATGTAGCCCCTGGCAAGCCCCAAGTCTAAATTTTCCTCGCACAACGCATCGTTGAATGAGAAATTTGTCAATTGTTGAAATTGGCTGTGGGGTTCACGGACGCGCGCGAGGCTTCCATCTGAGTCCAATGTCTCCACACCACTCTGGAGTGCCAAAGTTGCATTTCCACGATCGCCCTCAGCTTCGCTGTGCGCCGCCGTTTTCGGAACAACAGACAGCCGACCCCCCCGGCTGGGGCGCGCGCCCGGGCGCTTCCGTTTGCACTGTTGTGCTGGCGAGCGCCCGGCAATGCGCCCGGGTTTCAAGACCCAGGTACCGAATGCAGGTTTACACGTCGACCAAGAGCCCGCAGCGATGCCCAACGGCCGCTGCGAGACCGGCCGGCCGACGGTGAGCTTTGGACGAATGTCGGTACGCCTAATTGAAGGCAGCAGCCCGCTGGCTGGCGATGACTCGACCGGCCGGGCAGGCGGTCACCTCACCTCGACCGCCATTTCAGTGAACAGCATCGCGGGCGCCATTTCCAGTATGCAGGTGTGTATCCGTATCGGTACACGACAAACAGTACAGGTATGTATGTATGTACAGATCAATTCCAGTACATTTGTAATAATCTGTGCACGTTGTGTTCCTCGGACCAGGGGCTGGGCGGTAACTACGGAGTATTCGCGCGCATGAATGACCCCGGCTCTGGTGCTGTGTTTCATTTGCTTCGTGGTGCTCATCGAGAACCTGGCGACTTTTGCTGTTGCCAAGGAATGGCTGCGTCACCGCAACTTCGGGTTCCAGGGGTGGTCGAGGTACATGATTCCCCATCTGCACGACTTGGGCTTGGCGCCTACCCAGGGCGGCCTGGCGTGGGCTTACCAAGATTACGTCGTGTACACATTGCGCCGAGTCACGTACCGAGGACCTGTTGCTCCTGGGGACAAACGGTACCTGGTCGCCCCACAATTCGCAACTGCCCACAGCCCTGTCCATGAACTCGCTCCATTCCATCCAGGGCTTTTGGAAAGAGCAATTTCGAAGTTGTCAGTCCGCGGCTTCCTACATAAGACAGCCGCTGCCCACCCTCCCTGCCACCGCCGACACTCTCACCATCAGCAGACTATAGCAGACCACAGCATCAAGGACTCATCACATACAACCAAACCTCAGAAGAACCCATCTTCAACCACGACTACTTCCAGCTCTTCACCCGACACCCACCAAAACAGTCAAGCTGGCTTCCTCGGCTCACCAGTCCACCTTCGCCATGATGCCTTCCCAACGACCATCTCAGCTCCCTCCCTGCCCCGGCCCTCCGCCGAGTCGGCCCCTGCCCCCTCTCCCCAAGAGAGGTTAAGGGTCGCGTGTGATGCGATCACACCACGCTCCAGGAACTGACACCGACAAACGGTGCCATTTTCATCACGTCGTCTTCAGCTTCAGGCCTCGGGTTTTCTTTTTTTTTGGGATCACCTCGAGCAGCCGCACGCTCTCATGCGTCCGGCTGCACATCACCAGGGCTGCGCGCCGTTCCACTACTTGGACGCAACATCTGCGAGCTGCACGCCATCGCGCTTTTCGGAAAGCCGCAACGGGGTTGCAGCCCCCAGCCTCTGGCCAGCCTCGACATGGCCGCCATTCAACTGCCACCCCCTGCTCACTTGAGCCCCCCGCAGCTCTGATTGGCCGATCCAGCAGGAAGCTTCCGCATTCTCGATCGCGCAGCATGCTGTGCACTTCCCGGCGGGGTTTCTTGGCTTCCTGGCACCGCCATCAACCACACGAGCCGCCTTCCACTCTACCATCTTTTACGGATGTCTCCCGAGAGCCGGCTCAGGGAACCTCGGATTTCCGACTTGACTCTTCACCATCACCTCACGAATTTCCCGGCGCGTAGCACATGGGCGCACCCATCTTGTACCACCACCGCGTGGGAATACCGACATTTTAATCAACGGCTTTTCTTTCTCCTGTTTGAAGCACACCGCATCGATATCAAGTGTTACGACCTTTCGACACATTTTTAGAAAGGGATTTGTTTGTACAGCCATGAGCATTGGACACGGGCGTCTATGATATCAGGTCGCCGATACCCCCGCAAGGAAGCAGAGTTATGAGGACAATGGGTTTTTCCTTTTTTGAGTGTTTTCGGGGTGCGGCCGGCGGGGCAGGCGGACGGCACTCCCCCCTTGCCTCTGGCAACGAGTTCGACCACGAGGCGGAACGGAACAGGGTTTGGGCAGAGCAAGTCAGGCTCTCCTTACGGACTAGCGGCACCAGAATACCTGGTTCATAGCCTTAATACCAACACAATAATACCTCAGACCACCGAAGATGATGCAACTCCGTGTGTTCCCGTGAGGTGAGATCCAGATCGCGCCGGTCGAAACCACTGCGCGCATCAGATCATGACCTGCATGCCACCGTGGTGTTTCGGTGGGGGTTGGGGGCGCAACTGCAACTGCGGCGGCCGCATCCCCGCTCTGGTGTGACGCTGGCAAGCCCCTCGGCATCGAGACGGTTACATCATGGCCTTTGGGATCGCCTGTCTGAGGCGGAAATAACTGGAGGCCGACTCAGTCAGAGAAGCCAAGGGTGCCTTGCCGCCTGGGGCTTGCCAGCGGTTGCGACGGGGAATCAACAACAGGGCTGTCTCGAGCCGACAACTAATAATTAGTAATTAGTGACGGCCTCGGAACATTAGCCATCTCGGTCCACCCGCATGAAACAGAATCGCCGCCCGCCTGTTCCCGTTGGATCGAGGATTGGCAACTGATGACATATGCCGGTGTCTGACGGCAGGGCTGGCTGGCATTAGATGATCGGAGATCGTTTATTGCCGCCCCGAGAGTCGCACCCTCGTCTTGTTAGTCGTTGCCGGGCTGCCGGGGGAACTGGATCGTCTGATCCCGCCTCCTCCCCCGTCGGCATCAGCACCATCGACATCAGGATCGAAACTGCCGGACTAGTGTAAAACACAGAGTATGGGTTTGGGTTTGGCGCGCCAACAGAATCCCCGGGGCCCAGAGGCAGCGCGGCAACGCAGCGCGCGCTCATTCTACATCGTTCAGTGCCCTCATGCCGGAACTAACACGAGAGTCTGAAACCCCGTGTTGATATGAATAGCGGTACAGAGGGGCCCGTTATTTTATCCGAATTGGAAATCGGATGTTCAAGACACAGTTCGCTCCACCGTGCTGGAAGTAAGGGCGGGATCGAGGAAATTGGCGGAATTTCGTTGCCGATTCGCCGGCCAGTGGGGGCCCAGCGGGGAAACTGGCGGCGGCAGCGGCGGGACGGTACGAAGTCAGGAGGGCCCCACCACTGATCTCATTTTGCATTCCATCAGCGGCGTTCTGGAAAATTCCCAGAGATGGGACGATAAGACAAGGGTATCGGTATCTATCCGGGGTTGCTTATCGCCACAAAGGCACGTGATGACGTGTGTGCTTCAACTTTTGAAACACGTCCCGCGCAAGTCGCCTCTATCGATCAAAGAAACCGAACCGTTGCTTGAAGATCGATTCACCAACCTTGCGCGACCCAACATCGATTGCGCCGAGGCGAGGCAACCCCTGACCTGCAACAATGGTTCTGCAACTCTACGTCTGGGGCGCGGCATTCGGCCTAGCGTCCCTCGACGCCGAGTGTCTCGCGGCCATCGCCTACCTCGCCCAAACCATCCGCTCCGCCGACTACCAACTCATCCCAAGCAGTCCCTCGGCAGTCCCAACCCGTGCGCACCCCCACCCCCACCCCGACCCCCACTGCAACCCCCCAACCGCGATCTAATCCCCCTCCCCGCA